>JABUQX010070462.1:27500-30000 GCA_015478945.1 Trachelipus rathkii | reverse complement strand
CTGCTTTCTTAGCAGAAGCCCATATCTTAGAACATCACGAAGAGTTGGGAATTCAGAAATCAGCATTTCTCGACCAGTTCCAGTGAAGTTACTCATGTAAGTGGAAGTTGCCAATCTTGTCTACCTTTTACTAGACATGGTTCCGAATTTTCAGATTTTGCAAGTGGAAGAAACTATTCGTTCCTGGGAAAAGAAAAACAAGAAAATGTCACTATTTGTATGATATTAATAAAAATTAATAAAAATACACTCAGCTGCAAATGAGTATTGCTAGTTTGAAAACTTTTACGAGTGGCATTAAATTTTTTTTACAGGTGTTATAGTATAACATAAGTATTTTTTTAACCTTAGAGCAGAAGTACAGACAAAAATAATGATAAGAAGGTACTTCTTTAGAGAAGACAGTTTGCTGCGAATTTTACATGAAACGTGAAAATATCACGAATTTGAAGTAGCTATTTAAAAAGCAAACCAATGTAATTGCCAGTTTTTGTAAATATAATTGTGAATCGCTAACCAAAACACAACTTTTTGACCCCCTCATATTTTGAAAAAGGAAGTCAAAAAATTTGACTTCCCCTGTTTAAATCTGACAGTCTGTTCCACTGTCTTTTTTTTCATTAATTTTTGCATGATTCGTGGCCTATATTGTAATTTCCACTTTTTTGAATACTACCTTTGTTCTTCTAAACCTTTTTTTTTTAATATTACCTTTGTTCTTCTAAACCTCGTACACCTGTTCTTGACTTTTTTGAATACTACGTCTTTTCTTCTAAACCCAATTTTTATACTCACTTTTCTTCTAAACCTCGTACACCAGTTCTTGACTTTTGAATATTACCTTTGTTCTTCTAAACCTTTTTGAATACTACCTTTGTTCTTCTAAACTTCATACACCTCTCCTTGACTTTTTCCGTATACTACCTTTCGTAAACTTGTACACCTGTTCTTGACTATTTTTGAATACCATCTTTGTTCTTCTAAATCTCGCATACCTGTTCTTGACTTTTTGAATATTACCTTTGTTCTTCTAAATCTTTTTTGAATACTACCTTTGTTCTTCTAAACCTCGTACACCTGTTCTTGACTTTTTTTGAACACCACATTTGTTCTTCAACATCTCGTACACCTGTTCTTGATTTTTTGAATATTACCTTTGTTCTTCTAAGCCTTTTTTGAATACTACCTTTCTTCATCTAAACCTCGTACACCTGTTCTTGACCTTTTTGAATACTACCTTTGCTCTTCTAAACCTCGTACACCTGTTCTTGTCTACTTTGAATATTACCTTTGTTCTTCTGAACCTCGTACACCTGCTCTTGACTCTTCTTGAATACTACCCTTGTTCTTCTAAACCTCGTAACCTGTTCTTGACTACTTTAAATATTACCTTTGCTCTTCTAAATCTCGCACACCTGTTCTTGACTACTTTGAATATTACCTTTGTTCTTTTAAAACTCGTACACCTGTTCTTGACTCTTTTGAATACTAACCTAGTTCTTCTAAACCTCGTACACCTGTTCTTGACGTTTTGAATACTACCCGTATTCTTCTAAACCTAGTAAATTTGTTCTAGTCTACTTTGAATATTACCTTTGTTCTTGTAAACCTCGTAACCTGTTCTTGACTTTTTTGAATACTACCTTTGCTCTTCTAAACCTCGCACACCTGTTCTCGACTTTTTTGAATATTACCTTTGTTCTTTTGAACCTCGTATACCTGTTCTTGACTTTTTTTGAATACTACCTTTGTTCTTCAAAACCTCGTACACCTTCTGTTCTAGACAGAAACTTAGGTGCAGCTGCGCTCTGGCAATAAACCCTTATTTTGTTCCCTCTTATTATCTCTGTTCTCACTTTAGAAACAAAAGAGGATGTTGTTTATTTTCGTCTTTTTTAATCTGGAGTCTTCCTATTTTTCCACCTTGTAGCAAAAGCTAAGAATCTTTAAACCAGGGTTTGCCGACCACCAGAATTTTGCGCACCGCATCACACCGCACCGTATCAGAATAGGCGCAACCACGCACCACATCACACCAAAGGACATTTTTGTCGCACAGCAAATTACCTCCATGTTTCGATGAGCACCGCACCCCACACCTCACCGTATCACTCCGCATCTCTATATTTTTAAAATCGCACCGCACCGGGAAACTGGAATTGTTTTGCAAGTCACCGCTCAGCTCTGCACCGCACCTAGTTCGCAGTTTAAACTATCCTAAATCCTTCGTCTATCTATACTCAAAAATAGAGCTTATTCTCTCTTCATCTCTTCTAGTTTTAAAGACACAACCGGTGAACCGGTTAACTTACTCTTCATTCTTCTATCCACAGCTAAGTTCTCTTGTAGTTTTAAAAATGCAGCCGGTGAACCGGTGAACTTACTCTTCATTACTCTATCCACAAACAAGTTCTCTTGTAGTTTTACAGATACCGCCGGTGAACCGGTGAACTTACTCTCCATTACTCTATCCACAATTAAGTTCTCTTTTTGTTTTAAA
>JABUQX010070462.1:15000-17500 GCA_015478945.1 Trachelipus rathkii | reverse complement strand
GTACTATAAACTTCATCTTTTTGTTCTTTTCCCTCTTCCATAGAATGGTGACTGAAATGAAAAATGTTGTGTCATATAATTATATATTATATATTATATATATATATATAATTATAATATATATATATATATATATATATATATAGTATATATTTTCCTTCTCCTTCTTCTTCTTTAGCCATCTTTGCCCCTACACCGCTCATCATGCCAAGCTTTACTGTGATTCTACTACCATCACTACTACTACTACAACTACTACTACTACTACTACTTTTATCAGCTTTATAACTATTATACGATTGAGGACAGGGTGTATTCTTATTCTTCTTATTTGTCTTATTCTTCTTTTTCTGCTTCTTTTTCTTCTTTTTCACCTTCTTTTTTTCTTCTGTGTAACAGTTAAGATACCGAAAATAAAATAACTGACCATGTCTCATTCATTATCTTATTAAGATAACAGTTCTTAACAATGATTCATCTTTACTTTTTCCACTATCTTCTTTTTCTTCTCCTTTTTCTTCTTTTTTCTTCTTTTTCACCTTCTTTTTTTCTTCTGTGTAACAGTTAAGATACCAAAAATAAAATATCTGACCAATATATATATGAAATTTCTTCTTTCTGTAATTTTATTTTGATATTTATATATATATATATATATATATATATATAAATATATATATAATATATTTAATTATATATATATATATATCATATATATATATATTGGTGTTGGTGGTTAAGTTTTTAATTAAAACTCTAACCACCATTCACGAAAAAGAAAATATGATGGAAGGGGGTTTTCAGCCCCTTGCCACCAGGCGAAGAGAACTTAGAAATTTTCTTCATATGATTCGACAACTACGAATAAAGCTGCTTCACTTTAGCTATAACTCAATATTTTGAAATTTCTTCTTTCTGTAATTTTATTTTGATATTTCATTAAAATTGCCAAAAGAAATGTAGCCGAAAAGAAATGTAGCTCCTCCAACTCGAACTTCTATAATAAAAATAATTTACATTTTTAAATTTTTACAAAAAATCCCAAGCGTAAATAGAATTTTTTTCTCTTTAGGTAATTACTGTAACTTCGGACAAATGATATATTCTCTTATGAAAATACATTTCTCAAGACACTTTTTAACAACCTTCTCATATTTTTAATCTAATTTAAACAGAGTCTATCAGATTTTCCTTCTGTTCCAATTTTCCTTCAGGGTCTTCTCTTTCCTTCTTGGTCTTCTCTTTTTCCCTTCCCTTCTGTTTTTATTCCGTCCTTTACTCGGGTTATAAATATATAATATATATATATATATATATATATATTAATATATATATATATATAATATAATATATATATTATATAATATATAATATATATTAATTAATATATATATAATATATATAATTATATATATATATATAATTATTTATTATATTAATATTATTATTATTATTATTATTATTATTATTATTATTATTATTATTAATTATATTTTTATTATTATTATTAATTATTATATTAATTATATATTATTATTATTATTATATTATTATTATTATTATTATTATTATTATATTATTATTATTATTATATTATTATTATTATTATTATTATTATTATTATTATTATTATTATTATATTATTATTATTATTATTTCACGCTTCTTCTTTTTCTTCTTTTTCTTCTTTCTTCTCCTTTTTTCTTCATCTTGTGTTTTCTTCTTTTTCATTTTTTTTTTTCTCCTTCCCCTTTATATATATAACATAAATATAATATATATATATATATATATATAATAATATATATATATATATATATATCATTAAATAATATATTATATATATATATATATATATATATATATATATATATATATATATATATATAATATTATATATCATATATATATATATATATAGTATATATATATATATATATATATATATATATATATATATATAATTATATATGTATATATATATATATATAATACTATTATTATTATTATTATTATTATTATTATTATTATTATTATTATTATTATTATTATTATTATTATTATTATTATTATTATTATTATTATTATTATTATTATTATTATTATTATCGCGCGAGCTCTCCTCAACATTATTATTATTATTATTATTTTTATTATCACGCTATTATTAGACGAAATTTCCATCAATGAAACAACTGCCCAACATAAAGTTCATATCATTTCACTGAGCCGTTAGCACAGTGGAGTACGACGTGAAGTCTTAACTCAGCGATCGAGGGATCGTATCTCGGTGGCGAGAGGCACCGTTTCGTGTTCGAGATATGATAATTTTTGTATGAAGGCGCGCGAGCGAGCACACAGCGTGTGCGACGTCACACGTCACAGAGTATTCGAGCGAGCGATGCAGACGGGCGGTCGAGGCGGGTGGATGAGGCAGCCAAACGACGGGCGCGGTCCCCCGCAAGGGGACACCGGGAATGCGCGGGAACCCCGGAAACAT
>JABUQX010070462.1:0-5000 GCA_015478945.1 Trachelipus rathkii | reverse complement strand
ATATGATATATTATTATTAGTATATATATATACTATATAATTATATATATATATATATATAGTAATAGCTTAACAATTTACTAGCTAGAATATACATATGATATGATAAGGCGAAATACTTTAAACTTTACCCTTTTCGGAAAGCTGTATGAGACTTGCAAAACAAGCAAACAATTCAAAGCAATAAGAAAAGGAGGAAAAACGTATCTAATCTTCTTTCTTCCCGGAAGGCAAGCAGTAATTCTCTTCTCTCTCTCATCTCTCTCTCTCTCTCTCTCCTTCTCGGCTCCTCTCTCTCTCCTCTCTCTTCTCTCTCTCTCTCTCTCTCTCTCTCTCTCTCTCTCTCTCTCCTACTGTTATCCTTCTTTCCTCTAGGGGACAATATTTACACCTCTGCTGATTGATCTTTCCACACAGGAATCTTTGTACCTATTTAGAATACGAAACAGAAACGTATTTTAAGGTTCTGAAGAGTTTGAAGTGATATAGTGGATATGAAACGAGCAATAGAGCACAAAAAAAGGAAAGAAGGAAAAAGAGAAATATAATAATATATAAATATATATATAAATATATATATATATATATATAATATATATATAGATATATATATATATATATATCTATTAATATATATATATATATAATATATATATATATATTATAATATATATATTAATATATAACATATAAGATATACTATATATATATATATATATATATCACCATCACCACTTTCTCTCCACAAGACTGGAGTAAGGTGAAAACATTTGCATTGAAAAACAGGAAAAGTAGTACGGAAACTATGACGCAAGTCGAAAAGAAATCCCAGCCTTTCCGTCCTCTTATGACCTTTTTGGTTTAGAACTAGCTGCAGTTAGAAAAATCCACCTAGACTTCGCGGGACCGGCGACGGACCCTCACATGACACTTCTCGTCAATCTGGTTCATCCCTTGGCCCAGGTGGGCCACAATCATACCCCTTCACAAAACCCCGTCATTTACTCCAATTATTCACTTTTCTTCTCGCCTCTGCCAAACTCACATCCTCTCCTCTCTTGGCATTCCTTTACTGACTCAATCACTTTTTCTCGGTCACCACGCTGGCGATTCCCAGCACAATCATCACTATACATCCGCTTAACCAACTAACTATCATCCATCCTCCACATGACCAAACCATCTCAATGTACTTTCATTTTTCTGCTCATTTACACTTCTGAACATCCACACAGCTTCTAATGTGTCATTCTTCATTTTATCAATTCTTCTCACACCTAACACGCCCCTAAGATTGTTCATCTGAACACATTGAACTTTAGATCTATACCTCCTATACAAGATCATAGTTTCACTGCTTTACATTAACACAGGAAACAGCATACCATCATGTAGACCCTAGCGAACTCAAGACTTAGTTTAGTACCGTTACATCCACCAAGGTTAATTGCTCCAGCCACTTTCCTACCATTTTCCAAATCTTTTCTACTACACTCTGCATCATTCGTTCCCTTTTCATCCAACAGATATCCTAAATTTTTAAACTAAGACACCTGTTCCAGTTGCCTACCATTCAACATAGCTTCACATCGAGGAATGTCCTCACTCACATCCATAACTTTACTTTTATCTACGTTTGCTTCCAAACCCCTCCTTTTGCACACCCTGCCAAATCACCCTACCAATCCTCTCAAACTCTCTTCAGATTCGCCACACAAAATCAAATCATCCGCATATAATAGGTAGGGCATTCTCCACTCTCTTCCATTCTCTATCATTCTAAAACCTTCCCCTGCCACCCACACTTCTAATTCTTATATAACCCTATCCATATACGAATTGAATAACCAAGGAGGCATAACACATCCCTGCCTCATTCCGCTACTAATATTATACCAATTACCTTCAACTCCATTTATTCTTACACAAGCTTCACTATCGTCATACGTACTTTTGATTCCATTTAGAAGCCTATTACCAGCACCATATATCACAAACACCTGCCATAGAGCTTCCCTATTAATCCTATCATACGCCTGTTGCAAATCCATAAAACCTAAATACAATTTATTCTTCTTCTCTCTCATTTTCTCAGATTTGTTCAATGTGAAGATTTGATCCACACATCCTCTACCTCTTTTAAACGCCCCTTATTCTTTACCAGTCAGTCAGTCCCTCAACCACACGACGCATTTTTTCGACCAAAATATCAGTGTATATCTTCCACACAATACTCAATAAACTAATTCCCCTATAATTCCACAGTTACCCTTATCCCCCTTACCCTTATATAAGGGTACTTACTATTATTAATGCTCTCCTCTAATCCCTCGGGACTATACCCTCCATAAGCGCTTTGGTACACAACTGTCAAATCCACTCAGTTATCATCTCGTCCCTGTTCTCGATCATTTCACCAGTAGTTGCATCTATACCTGTCGATTTACCATTCTTCAACTTTCACACTCTACCCATTACCTCCTCTTTAATAAAGACCTCATCCCCAAAATACCTATTCCTTCTTGCACCATCAAACCCACACATATTCATTATCACCTCTTTATTACTGCCAATGTTATGAAGGTTGCTGAAGTGTTCCCTTAACACTCTTCTCACATCTACTCATTATTCTAAGCAGACTCCCCTTATTCTCATTCTTAGCCTTTCGCTCTTCTTTCCAGAAGAGCTTCCTATTGCCTTGTAAGTCCCCATTCATCCTCCTCCTAAACTTTTCATTTACCTCTTTTTTACTCCTACGTATACAGTTTTTGGTATTACTTTTTTCCTCCGTATATAATTTCCAACACCTTTTTTTTGAAACCTCATCATTGGCTTTTAGTACATTCAACCACTATTATTATTCCTAATCTTGTTAAATCTATGATTTATCCAAATTGAAAGGGGTGAAGCTTGAATGAGAATTGATGTTCATTAATTAAATCAAATTATATATGAATTTTAACATGGATTAAAAATAAATTTTAATTCCAACTCTGCATCATAAGGATAACTGATCCTTTCAGTTTCAGGGTTTCAGGAATCAAACTTTTGTAAAATAATTCTTACAGTCCAGATTTGAAAACGAATAATTAATCTTTAAATTTAATATATTATTTTTAGTTATTCTTTTTTTTTAATGTACACATAATATTAACACAAAACTAAATAAATTTTGAAAGCAGATTATCTTTTATTAACATCTATTAAATTTAAATATATCTTCTGAAATCTTTGATAAACTCGGTCTAAATCTTTACTTACAAAAGTCTAAATCATGAGAGTAAGTAATACATTTAAAGTTTCTATGAATTTCCCCTTAAGATTTTATATATTGAGGTCATTTTAAATATAAATATAAATAATTGCTGGCCAAATAATAGCAAAAAACTTTTACTCTTCATGATGACCATAAGAATTTTCTCCCAATAGTAATAAAGTTGAAAAGTTTAGTGTTCTTCATTTTTTTTTAAAAGATTTCATTGCATTAAGCGAAAAATAAAAATAAAAATAAAATAAAAATAAAAAATTTTAAAATTAAAAATGCGCAATATTCACTATAAGAAGAATCATAAAAAAAGAAAAAAATAAGCAAAAAAAAACAAAAATAGGCTCATTGTTAAAATCTGTTATTACGTACACTTACGAAAAGTTGAATTGTTTTTAATGTTTCCATGAAGGAAGAAAAATAGATTGGGGTTCTTAGAACGAAAGCATACCGCAGCAGCATTTGCAGTGCCCATAATATGAGGTTATTATCATTACTTGCACTTTCATCACAAAACATTTTTAATAGAATTACAAATTTAGTATCTAAATTATACAAAATAGAAAGAAAAAAAACAACAACAAATAAACAAACAAAAGCTGCAATGCGCTTATATTGTAGTTATGAAATCATGTGTAATATTTTGTGTAGCAGAGTGACACTTGTCAAATCTTATATATATATATATATATATATATATATATATATATATATATATATTATATATATATACTATATAATATATATAATAAATATATATTATATAATAGTAATATATATATATATATATATATATATATATATATCATATAATATAATATAATAATAATATATATATTATATAGATATAGTATATATATTTTGTATTAGAGGGAATCTATTATAATATATATATATATATAATATATATATATATATATATATATATAAGAAATTAAACATTTTAATTGCTTATTAGCTGACTAGTTCTGGATATGACTTCTTTTCATTTTCAAAGCTTAAAATGTAATAATTTATACAAAAAATAAATATATAAAATTAATTAAAGTTAAAATTATATACATTTGAAATAAATAAATAAAGCATATAATTAAATAAATGAGTATGCTATTTATTATATGTTTAAGAGATCAAGATATTAACAAAATTTCAGTTCCGCATTTGTAAGCTATTACAATATAAATTTTCCTTCAAGTTATTTAATACACCTAATATACAAAGATTCCAACAACTGAAGATCAAGTTCCTCAATTTGGGCCAAAATTCCAAATAAATATCTTATGTATGATGATTTTCCTGAAGAGAAGGATAATTTATTGATGAATAGGAAGGATGTGTAAATGGTTTAGAGTTGTTAACGAAATACCTTTAAGGTCAACAAAACGGGTGGAAAGGTTTCAGATTGTATTGATATATTACTGATGAGCATAAAGGTAAAGGTAATTTATCTTTAAATTTAAAATAATTCCCAATTTTGTTGTCACTGCATGGAAAATATTAAGCTATATTTGAGTTGTGGAAAGTTTGTGTTTAAGACTCCAATAATTTTTCGTCTAATTTCGTAATTTTATCCAAATAAATGTATCATAATTATAAATAAAATATTTTAGCTGCTGTTAATTGGGCCAGAGATTTATCTTTAAATTTTGCTGAAAGTAGTTTTCGAAAAGTTGAGTCAATTGAACCCATTCTTCAGAAATAATGTTTTCAGGAAATCAAGTTCTTTTGTAAAACT
>JABUQX010070461.1:0-28583 GCA_015478945.1 Trachelipus rathkii | reverse complement strand
ACATTAATCATATCACAAAAAAGAATATGTTGAATCTTTAGACGAGGTTCAGATGAATCAAGAAATTGAACATTCTTCAAAAACCTCAAGTCTTTTGAAATCTGTAATGACGAGAGAAATATAAGATTTAATCTATGCCTTCAACTTTTATCCTCCTCCACTCGTCCATTATGACTAAACTGAGGTCTCCCCATTATTAGTGGACTAGCAACTTTGCTTCGTGTAATCACAATTGAAAATGTCGGATGTGTCTGACATAGATTTTCGGGCCAAATATAGTTGAAAACATTTCAAGCATTTTGAAAGTTTCAACAAAACTTCTGCTTTCTGTTAATAATGAAATGAGAATCTAGTAACGGGTTTAACGGTAAGCGGACTAAGCGGCAGCGTGGGGCCCCGGGATACCATAGGAGCCCCGAATTTTAATTTATTTACAGAAAATTAAAATAATCTTCACACTGAAAAATGAAGGGACGTCAAAGTGGGGCAGAAAAGTCGAGAAAAAAAATAATATAAAACGGAATTGTGAGAGCCAAAAAGAAATGCATTTATGCATAAGTTTTTACACTGTAAACACTTCAGGACCAGAGTTGTCCTATCAACTATCTACTTCAGATAAATTGTCTGCGTTCGAAACTTCTTCTGAACCAGACAGGCTTATAAGTGAAGAAGAGTAAAAAGAAGAACAAGAGGTTGAAAATGCTATTGATAAAAAGGAATTAGAGATACGTTCCAGAGACAAATTGTGTTTCACACACATCGTGATGAGGAATTTGATGCACTCTTTTATTGTGGCTACAGTAGCTGGTTTGCTATTATTGACCATATTCTTAAACACAAACCAAAAAAATCGGGAATATAGAGAATTGAAATCGGTGTATAAAGACAGAGATGAAGTTTATTACAGAGGACTTTCTTATAATCATTTTTACTGAAAGATATCAAATGGAATTATGGAAAACAGAACTTGGCTGATATTTTCAGAAACAAGCAAAAGTGTTTACTGCTACCCTTGCAAACTTTTTTCAAAATCAAAGTCTAAATTAACAAGTGGTTTGCAAAATTGGAGATCAATTACTGCTATTTATTAAACCACGAAATATCAAAAGAACACATTTCATCCACGTGTACTCTGTACAAAAGATCAACCAAATTCAATAGAATTGATACTCAACTATTACGGGAAATAGAAAAAGAGGAATGTTACTGGAGAGGTGTTGAAAAGAATTGTGTCAGAAATAAAATTATTGAGTCGCTTAGGATTAGGATTTATGGGTCACAATGAAGGAAAGATAAAGCTATTACGTAAAATGATCTCCGATAAAATACCTGGTAAAAAAAAACAAAGCTTCTACGAATTTTGTAAATATTACTTGATCTATATAGGGAACCATTTGGATTGTTAAGGGATAATTTGAGCATCTAATCTCACGCCCACAATTCAAGACAATTGCCCTGTAGACGCCTATCTATTGTTACCCTACTCTAGAAAATGACGTTCTAGAAACATAATTTCCCAATTTCTTACAGAGAAGGAGAAAGACTAAAATCAGAACTTGATTTAATTAATGAGTTTATAATAGCTACAAAATGTAAATGAGGGAATATAATCATTTTTGTAAGATAGTAAGAAAGAAAGAATTATTAAGTAAAGATATAATAATATATATATATACCTATATATATATATATATATATATATATATATATATATATATAGATATCTATATATATATATATATCATTATTATATATATATATTATATATTACTATATAATATATATATATATATATACAGGGTGATTCAAAATTATTGGTAAAAAAATTTTCGGTAAACTTAATAAGAAAATGCAAAAGATAAAGGGTAAATATGTTACTATAAAGGCCATTATGATCCTGACACTTCGTAATGATGCACTAAACGTGATAATAAACCCAGCAGCATAGAGTATAGCGGTCATAGATATACATAGTATAAATAATATATAAAGTAACATATTATAATATATATATATATATAAGTAGAGTAGCTATATATATTTATGATATATTATTAATTATATATTGTATAGTATATTATATTATATATATACTATAGTATAAATGATATAACACACACGGAGTATATTTTTGTATCTGAAGTTGCTATCAAATCTGGTATTTTATTCCTATTGGAATTCATGTATATATATATATATATATATATATATAGTATATCATATATAGAAGGTACGTTATTATATATATATACTATATACTTACCTATAATATATTATATATTAAGAATATATATAGTGAGTTAGCACTACTGTTAATTATAATCGAAAATATATCAGTTTGTTTGAGATATCAAAACAACCCAAAAAAAATTTTTTTGGCTACAGCTCATTATATTATATATATATATATATATAGAGTATACTATCATCTAGTATATGAATCGGTGAGTATATTGAGTATACCTGTATTATATATATATATATTGTTTTTTATATATATATGAATATTTATATAAAGTGGTTTTTAAATTATAGTTATCAGTACTATATATATAGTAAGAGTTTATTAATTATATATTATATGTTATATATCTATGAGTTAGTCTAATTATATATGCTCGTTTTATATATATCCTATAATAAATATATATATAATATATATATAATATAATACAATATATATATATATATATACTGATATATAATACTTAATAGTAATATATTATACTATATATATATCCCCTGGTGTCTTAGTAATTAATTAGGAAGATGGAGAACTAATACAGAGACATCGATAAAAGGGACTTCCCAGTAATGGGACGCTCTTTCAACACCAAAAGAGCTGTTATATTATTTTTATAAAAATATATCTCTCTTCTAATTTTTGAAATTAATAATATAGAAATAATTAATAATAATAAGAATAATAATAATAATACATAAATCAATAATCAATAATAATAATAATAATAATAATAATAATAATAATAATAGTGAATTACTAATAATAACAATACATAATAAATATCATAATTAATAATAATAATAATGAATAATAATGAATAATAATAATAAATAATCAATAATAATAAAATAATAAGAAGAAAGAAGAAGAAGAGAAGAAGAGAAAGAAGAGAGAGAGAAGAAGAATGAAAGAAGTAAAGGAAGAAGATTTAGGATAGACGAAGAAATTTAATTTCAAACTATTATTGTTAGATTATATATAATTTTGATAGGCATCATATACTATATATATATATATCATATATACTATAATATACCATGTCATTTATATCATAATAATAGTAAATTATTTAACAGCTATTATATAGTTTATTTATACTTGCTTATATATAATATACTATATATATTATTTTAGAATAATATAATAATATTATTTATTTTTCAGTATGCAACCCTCTTTCACATACGCGTTTAAGGGAATGAACTCTAAATAAAATTGACCTTTAACTATCCTTTTTGCCGATAACTATTACATACATAGCATGGAGATACAACATATACACGAGAATTTGTTACATGTAGACACAGACACGCAATAAAATGAATGGATATTGCTTTTCAGTATTCATTCTGTAATTACATGTTTTATCATAGAATGATTTGTTACTATTGTACACACACACGAATATATATATATAATATGGTTTGTTCGAATACATTACTATATATTTATATAATATATATATCATATACTTATATGATCATCAATTAATTTTGGGCACCACTACGTTACATTAATCCTATTATATGTTTATCATTATTTCAAACATTCTATATAGTTTAGTTTATAATGTTAGTGATATTATTTTAAGAATAATATTCTATTTATATATTTTAAATGTATGTAATTTTTTTTTCCATATATTAATTTATAAATTAATATTATAATCTACTAGTATATGATTAGTAATGTATATATATCCTGCACACGACTAATACTATTATATTAGTATGTGTTGTGTTGGCTGTATTATGTGGGTATGTGTCTCAGCATGTGTGTGTGTTGGTTGTGGCGGAAAAGTTTCGACCGGAGAATCCACGGAGGAAACCGTGTGTCGTGTGATGCGTGCGCGGGTATCTGTACTATATCGTTCGTGAGAGCGCAACGGCAAACAATTCCAATCCAGTAGTACGCGGGGTGTGTTGACGCACGAGGGTGCCGTCCCGGTGCCTCTCCCTATCACTACGTGGGCTTTCTCTATCTTAAGTCGGCGTGCAGCACACACAATTCCAATGTCACTGCGATGCCCTAAATTTTAGCCGGCGTGCGACACAGGGGTGCGCGAGCGCGCGACGGTATTAGAAGGGGATATAAATAAAAATGAATGGCTTTTGTGCATGTGAGTTCGCTATTACCCACTATGATGCACGAGTGACGGCGCGGGTGCGTGTGACGCCACGAGCTTTTTACACGCGAATCTCAATGATAATTCAATACTTCTAAAATAACGAATTTATTAAATTATGTATGTATATAGTGTATGTTTATATTGGTTTGTAAGAGAGAAAGAGAGAGAGAGAGAGAGAGAGAGAGAGAGAGAGAGAGAGAGAATGAGAGAGAGAGAGTGAGAGAGAGAGAGACGAAGAGAGAGAGAGAGAGAGTCATTTTATAATATACATATTCTATGTGCATGACTACGTGTATGTATACGAATATCGTATTGGATGTGCGAATATGTGCATTTATTTTGTGATGTATTTGTAGAGGAGTTGGAACAGCTGTTGAGTACTTATCTGCCTTTTAAAGAGACCTGATAATATGTCATCACAACCGAGGCTCTTTTTAAGGTGTAACTTATTAGTTCCGGAAATGGACTCCTTACTCTCTCCTCTCTCTCTCTCTCTCCTCATCCTCTACTCTCATCTTTCTTCTCTCCTCTCTTGCTCTCTCTCTCGTCTCTCTCTCTTCTCTGTGGTATTTTCTCTCTCTCTCTCCTCTCTCTCTCTCTCTTCTCTCTCTCTCTTCTTTACTATCCTATTACGGTGTATTCTCTTCTCTTCCTCTCTTTCTCTTTCTCATCTCTCTCCTCATCTCTCTCCTCTCTTCTCATCTCTCTCTCTCTCTCTCTTCTCTTCTCTTCTCTCTTCTCTCTCTTCTTTCTCTCTCTCTCTCTCCTTAATGATAATTATTTTCTTATATTATCCTAAGATTATTTTCATATCACTATATTTTACTGGGTTACCATCTCGCCTATATATAATATATATATATATATATATATATATATATATAATATATTATATATATATATATTATATTAATATATATATATATATATATATATAATATATTTATATTATATATATATATATATAATATATATATATGGTGGGTTTTTGTGACGGAGTATTGGTTGTTTGGCTGGCCTAATGGAAATAAACCGTATCAACATTGACGAAGAACTACCAACATTGCGCAGCCGGTCCGTAAACGTTGTGCGAGGCCCAGTTAGGATCGGAATTTATTTGACTGCGAGGGCTCGCACTTAGAGTAGGACAGGGAGGCTGTGTTTGAGGGGGAGGCGGGGTCCTTTCCTTTAGTTTATTTACGTCATATTCCTTCTATTTACATATCTTTTATTTCAGTGCATAGACGTATACCCTTACCCCCTCCATCTGTGATGCGTGGTTGGCGCGATTTGGAGAGAGTGGTAAAGAAAGAAGAATAAATATATATCATATACTTAAAATATGACGATATTATATACCTATTATATAACTATATATATAATATATAATATATATATATATAATATATAAATATCATTATATATATATATACTATTATATATACTCCTTATCTTCCAGATTGGGGGTATACACAGGAACACCAAGAAAATGGTATAGTAGAAGAACATAAAACACAGTCATCCCCTTTACTCTCTTTTAAGTGAGAGAAGAACTTGTGGCAGTCAGAAAAATCCACCCTAGGGTTTCACGAGACTGCTGCGGACCCTCACTGGGTAATCTCGTCAATGTGGTGGTTCATCCCTCTGGGCATTGCCCACAATCATATTTCTCCTTCACCAAGAACCTCTCCATTCATCGTTTTCTATTATGAACCTTTCATCTAGCATTCCTTTACTGATTCAATCCACTTTTTCTTCGTTTCCCAGGCCGCTCAATTTATTACAGCACATATCCCCACGCAACTGACAATCCTCTTAACCAAACCGATATCATCCATCCTTTCCTTATGACCAAACCATCTCAATGTACTCACGTTTATTCTCTCATTCTGCATTTCTTCACACCACACAACTCCCTAATGTGCGTTCATTCCTCATTTTTATCAATTCATTCTCACGCCCCTAAAGAATTATCTTGAAGAAATTCTGAAAGCTCCTTAGAACACTCTACCTCTTAAAAGCTATTTTGCTGAGATAAGCAATTTGATCGTTCCCATGAAAGATCACATTTAGCCTTCATGCAAAATCCTAGCGCAAACAAGACTTATTCCTTTTACATCCACCGAGAATTTAATTGCATCAGCCACCTTCCAACCATTCACAACTTACTTACTTACACTCGGCATTCATCCTTTCTTCTTCCCACCTACCTGCCCTGTTCTTTCCATCCAACATATATTCTTTTAATTATTTAAACTTCAGACACTTGTTCAGTTGTGCTCACCCATCTACCATTAACTCACACTGCGGATTCCCCTCACTCACTGTTATCTACATTTACTTTCAAACTCCTCTTTTTATATTTCCTTTAGATTCAAAGCCTTCTACTAATCCTCTGAAACTTCTCTTCAGATTCGCCTCACAAAACCAAATCATCTGCATATAAATTTTTTCCATTCTCTACCATTTTAACACCTTCCCCTGCCATCCCTACCTCTAATTCTTTCATAACCCCATCCATATACAAATTGAAATAACCAAGGATATTATATATATATCATATAATTTTATGATATATATATAGTATATATATTATATTATAGGTAATATATATTATATATATATATATATATATATATATATTATTAATTTATTTATAATAATATATATATATTACAGCTTTAATAATATACCTCAAATTAATATATATATATATATATAATAATATTTATAATTTAAATAATAACTAGTTTAATATATCAATATATATATTTAGGTATCATTATATCTAATATATATATTATATAATTTATATTATATACATTTATATAATGTTACTGCAAATAAAATAATATATAATAATAATAATAATAATAATAATAATAATAATAATAATAATAATAATAATATAATAATAATTTAAAAGTTGTAGCAGTAATAGAAGTAGTGGTGGTAGTAGTAGTAGTAGTTGGAAAAGCATAAAAATTTCGAGTCCGTACTTTCATGCAATTTCGTTTGCAAAATCGCCGTTACAAATCGCTGATTGGTTTGAAGCCCATGACGCAAAATTAGCCATAAAATTAAAGATTTATTGAGAGAAATAGTTGAAGGGAGAGGTACACAGACAAACAGACTGACTGACAGACAGACAGGCCGATAGAGATAAACTGACTGACAGACAGACAGGCTGATAGAGATTAACTGACTGACAGACAAACAGGCTGATAGAGATAAACAGGCTGACAGACATACAGGCTGATAGAGATTAACTGACTGACTGGCAGACAAACAGGCTGATAGAGATAAACTGATTGACAGACAGAGAAACTGATAGACAGATAGACGGATTGAAAGAGACTGGTAGACAGATAGACGGATTGACTGACAGACAGACTGACAAACACAGACTGATAGACAGAAAAACTGACTGACTGAATGATTGGTGGACGAACTGACTGATTGATTGACAGATAGACAGACAAACGGGGAGTCTGACAGACAGACAAGCAGGTAAACAGATAGACAGACTACCTGACTGACAGACAGACTGATAGAAAGTCTAACTGATTGACTGACAGGCAAAGAGGCAAACGGACAGTCTGACAGACAGAATGATTGACAGAAAACTGACTGACTGACTGATTGACGGACTAACAGACTGAATGACTGACAGACAGACGAACAGTCTGACTGACAGATAAACAGAAAGACTGACACACTGAAAAACATATCGGCATACTGAACAGACTACAATGATTTGAACTATTTGACCTTACATGTGACGAATTGATCTTGACTTGAACTTATAGAGAAATTTATATTTTTAGGGCTCGATCGTGATTTTTCTGACATACTTGAAAAGTGAGTCAAAACCAATGATCTGAACTCGAGCTGAGGCAGATTTAAGAAATTACACCGAACGTGATATGAAACATCATATTATAATGTAGGCATATATATATATATATTATATATCCAATATAATATATATATATATTATACCTATATATGAGTATAATCAAATATATATATATGATATTATATAATATATATAAGATCATAATAGTATATATTAATATATATATTATATTCTAGTATATATACTAATGATATATAATATAATCATATATTTTATATATATATATTATATATATATATTATATTAATACATAATATATACTATATAGTATATATATATATATATATATATATATATTTAATATATATATATATATATATATATATATATATCATTATATATATATATATATATATATATATTATATATATAATATTACTATATATCATATAATATAATATATATATAATATTATATATAATTTATATTTTTATTATAATATATTATATATTATAATTATATTAATATATATATATATATTATATATATATAATATAATATTATATATATATATATAAGTATTATATATATATATATATATATATTATATTAAATATAGTATATATATAAAATTATATTATATAATATATATATAAATATATAATATTATACTTATATATATATACTATATATATATATATTATATAGATATTATATATATATATTATATAATCAGATATATTATATATATATATTATATAATTATATAGTATATATATATTATATATATATATATTATATAAATATATATATCAGGGGCGTATATTATAGGGTAGCAGGGTAGGTAGCTCCTACCCAATATATTTGTGCTTTCCAATAAGAATATATTAAATGGTAAAGTTTACTAAATTATATATATATATATTGGAATTTGTGTAAAAAAAGACTCTGATTTTAAATAATAATTTAAAGAAAAATCAACTACTTTAGTTAATAACAATTATAATAAATTAAAATATCATTGAAATTTTCCTTCCTCTAGAATGTCTCTAAAAAGTAAATCCTCAAAGCCCTGGGCGTACGTAGTTTTATTCATATTTCATATAAAATATAATATAGAAAAAGCCAAACGTCATACCTTGCTGTTCGGAGCGAAAAAAATATTCCAAATTTTTAGAACATTTTTAAAAATGTTTCATTTTCGTATTGCAAATTCGAACGAATTATTTTGAAATTTTTAGGCAGTTTTTGATAAGGTTCAATTTATATTGATTTCTGTCTCTCTCTCTCTCTCTCTCTCTCTCTCTCTCTCTCCTCTTCTGGAATATATATAATATATTATATATTATATATTATATATATATATATATATATATTATATATAATAATTTTTATATATATAATAATACTTACTATATATATATTATATATATATATATATAATTATATATAAAATATATATAATATATAGCATTCCCTACCCAATTATAACCTTCAAGATACGCCAACTGATATTATATATATATTAAGTATATATATAATAATATTATATTACTATAATATATATATTAAATATTATATATATTGTGAAATAATATTATATATACAGTATATTATATATATATATATATATATATATATTCGGTCATATAATATATATATATAAAACATTCTCTCAAGAAATAGTTAGGTAACTTAGGTTATATTTTTAAGATAAAATAGACAGATGGCTTATTAAAATAGTATTATAGATAGATAAATACGATAATGAGATTTATTAGATTAAATAGAAAGATGGCGAAAACATTACATAACATACATACATCATCATACATACATACAATACATACAGTCTGTGCATATATAAAATTTTTTCTCTCTTCCCGATCTCACAATCATGTGTGATAATAGCTCATATTTCCTGCCCGAACTGCCAAGCTCCACGGCTCATTATCTTATTATTAAGATTTTCTCACCAGTCTTCCATCTTTTCCTCGCTCCTGCTCCAAGACTATATTTTGACTTTACCTCTCGGCTTCCGGGACTCTGCTCCTGCTCCGGCTCCGGGCCCTAAGTTATTATAATTCCTTCTCCATTTACACTTGTGAAATCATTAATTCTTATCTTACAAAATATTATTTTCAAGCTTTAAAATATTCACAATAGCAATATTTCCTTTAATGACATCTGTCTCATTAACAGTAGAGATTGATAAAAATCTTAGAAAATATTTTATAGCGGATACAAAGTAAGATTTACTAAGTAAAATACAAGATGCAAACAGTGAAATAAATTCATCTATTCTTGCCTAAACTTTATTTATATATAATATAATTCTTTTAATAAAACTGCCTGTACATTTACGTACATAATTTTATTAAATTAGTTTTTTATTTTTTTTTAAAACGACTTACAATTTTATATATGTATTTTATTACTTTAAAAAGCTTTAGACTATAATACATTCCTCTTCTAGAACTATGACGCAACTGACCTGAACCTATGTTAATACAATTTATTAAAAGCCTTTATTTCCTGATTCATGCCTGCCACACCTAAGTCTTTGCAATAAAGAATGTTAATATCATATTTCTGGTTCCATTAAACTCTTCTATAATATTCCATGAAAGTGACACAGTATTTTTTTGTACACTTGTCATTCATAGCGACATATGTAATTTTAGCACTCTGTACTCCAAAATAAGATTGTTCTACTTTTAGCTATACTTAAGTAATGACAACTATTTCATCTTCAAATATATACACCCTTTTAATTTATGGCGATATTCGCTTCTGAGTGAATACAATTTATATTAGTGATATTTAATAGTCACGACTCTCCGCGTCAAGCTAATTCACAAGTGACCTCTGCGGGGAAAGCGGTAAATTGCTGCGAATGCCAGCTATTATACTTTCATAATTTTCAGGATAAGCCTCATGTTTTACATTCCGATCATTAATTTCTCTGGTAAAGGCTCGCGCGCTTAGACTCTCTCATTACTTCTTTGCATTTCACTGTCTTACTATTGAATTCTACCTTTGTATTTTTCCAGAGAATTTTTTCCTAAACTTACAATCAGATACCGTGGAACCTTAAATAATAAAAATTTATGGTACTATATTCTGTGAGGTATTATATAACACATCAAATAAAGAATATTTGATGAATTCAAAATCTCATTCTCTCTCATATAAAACGACTACAAAAAATTCCTCTCTACAAAAGTTCTGAAGTGTTTGTGTTGATTATCGAGAATTATGATCAGCGTATTTTTTTGAACAACCTCTAGTCTGATATATAAAATAATTTTACGGATGTATCATCCAAGCGATCTGCTCCAATACTTCGAAAAATTATTTATTATTAAATAAAAAAACAAACTGATATGAAATCTTTTTATCGAACGATATATCTATAATAGGATGTAGTTTGATATACAATACCTAATATCCATATCTTATTTATTTTTTAACATTTATCTTTTACAATATTATTTTATAGGATTGCTCCTTAAATAATGAATATGGTGTTGTGTTATATTAAATGTTAAAGTTAGTACTATTTTATAGCTGAATGACGTGGGACTAGTCACGGTCCATACGAAAACATGTCTTCTAATAATATTTTATTATATACTTATATTTGTGTGTTTTTATATCCTATATGCGTTAATATAATTTTATGAGATAGATAATATTATAATAATATATATATGAGTAATATAACTCTTTTATAGATATAGGTAATATATTTATATATAGTAAGCATAACAAACTTGTAACATATTATCACCTTTATCACTACGTATATAAATATATAATATATATAATATAATATTTACTATATAGGTATATTATAATAGTAATTATAATAATATTTTCTCTATATACTACTCTCATAGAGTAATACTCTCTGATGTGAGTCTCACTATATCCACAATATATATGTTAGTAATTTATCTCAGTATCGGATATACATAGTAATTGGAACACATTTTTTATATGATACTTATTTCTTATACAGTCTCAATACTGTTTATTTCATGAATACAAATATAATAAGCAGTCTTCACACCAATTATTTAAAATATTAATTAGTCATTAATATATTACTCTACAAGTTATTGAAGCATAAAATATCACCAAACTAAATGTAACTATATATATATATTAAATCACTTATCTTATATACATCACACATAGACAATAACTTATATTATAATCCTAGTGTAATAACTCTCTCATATATCAACTTTTTCCACATTTGTCTCTCACAAAAATAATACAAACTCCAACTAATATGCTGACATAAATGATTTCGAATTTAAAATCTCTCTATATATAGATATGTACTGTAAAAAAAAAGAGGTTCATCTGATTGTTAGTTTATACTGACTTCTCAAGTTAAGCTATCCTAATATTCATACTCGTCTTTTTTGCGATTAACTTTACTGTTTTTACCGAACTAAAAGTGTACAAATTGAGTAGCCTCATATTTATGACTAGAAGCCATGTTATTTTTTTTTCATTAATAACTTCAAATGAATATAATATAATATTGAATAATATTATTTAATTTAATATTATATATAATTAATATATTATTAAAGGTTAAAGTTCTATATATATACGTTAATTCATCTATAATCTTAACGTGAATAGTGTGTATTTAAGTGTGATATTAGTGTAATTATATATATATTATATTTAAAGTTAATAAAGTTAATATAATTTATTATGAATATTTTATATTATTTTTTTATCTTTTATATTTTATGTGTTAAATAATCCAATCAATAACAGTACTGCGACATTTTAGTTGCTTGTTTGTCTGAAGAACTCATCATATATTTTCGAGTCTTCAGTGTTTGCTAAACTACCATCTTCTAGCGCGGGTTTTCTTCGCAACTTGCTTCTTGAGTGAGTACCCGCTGCTCAGCCATGTGTTACATGCAACGTAGCATTTACAATTGGCGTGGTCGTATACATTATAATACTATACTACTGGCTATTTCGTGATTTTCGTATATCTACATATAGTATCCTCTTGAGTAATGAGTGTTTGAGCATAAAGTCTCATGGCGCGAGAAGCGAGATATCTAATTTACGAAACATAGCTTTAAGAACACTTTTATCATACTACATAGAGACTCGTGCTAGATATATAAAATTTTTAATATAAAATTGAGTTAACTCTCAGGTCATTATTGAGTGTATAGTGTTAGCGATTATAATAGTGAAGTAGCAAGTTAAAAACCAAAAACATCATTTTATCTTTTTACTTTTCTTATTAAAATATTCTAAAATTTTTGATTACTAGTCGTTTCTATGTGACTTTAGAAATGTTGTTCTGGAGTCCATAGTATATAATATATATAGAATATATAACTATAAACATTTCTATGTGAATTTTAACTTATATTGTTTCTTAATTATATATCAATATTTTAAGTTATTATAATAATGTGATAATAATAAAAAAATATTATTAGTATTATTATAATCATAACATAACTCTTATTAATGATATATATTTATGTGATAATATATAATAAATATTGCAATATATATATAATATACGTCAGTATTAATATATTATAGTGAGATGAGCAGGCGTATTTATAGCAGCAAAAATCACACCTTCGACCCTGCAATCCATAAACACAAGAGTTCCACAACGTATACTTTTTCTAAGGCTATGTCCGTACCTCTCATGTTGTACCAATTATCTGTCTTCCCTCAAGTACATATAAAAAAAATAATTGACTTCTCTTCTCTAGAACACGATTCTGTTAAAGCTATTATTATATTATATTAATTAATATATTATTAGTATTTATTATATAATTATATAGGTTTTTATATTATTAGAATATAGTACATATCTATACTCTAATATAAATTATAATACTCTATTTATATATATATAACTATATAAGTTATTATTAATATAACTATAATATATAGGTACTAATATTGCTATAGATTTCTCAGGCTATCTTAATAAGCAGCAATAAAAGTCACACCATATATAGAGGATGGTAAAGTTTAGAAATCCATATTTGATAAAATGATACATTATATATATATATATATACTAATATTATATACTAATTATGTTATTGAGTTTTAGGAACAATATTGGAGTTTCAATACAATAAGATATCATTTTATTCAAATATTTAAAGATATTAATAATAAATAATTCTTCGGAATATTACTTATAATTACTTATTATTAAACAATAATTTAAAGTAGTTATTCTATATTAATAGGCATTTATATTTTCACTCGATTTATAAGTAATAAAAGTTATCTCTCCTTCTACTAGATTTGTATTATCGATTAACATCTATATCTTATCGAAATTCGTTTAGTTCATACATGCTCCTTCTATCGATTTCCGTGAGCGTATTCTCTCTCCATATATATTAACGTTTTAATGACTCATGGACTTGACTTGTTGTATATTTTTATATTATCTATTCAGAAGTCGCAGACCTTTCTTCACTTGAATATATTTTAACCCTCTTAGCCGGACCGATAAGATCTTATCTAGCTAAGATGTTATTGTAGTCAGTATTGAGATATTCTTTCTTATTCTTATAATAATCTTATATACTACTGACTGATTATATTTCTTGAGTATCTTATGTATTCTGCAGCAGATCTTACTGCAAAGATACAAACACGTCGTGGTATTACTGAACATTATATCTCTCACGTAGGTATAGAAACTATATCTAATTACGTTCCATTCGCTGCTAAGAGTAGCTTCGCGATAAAGTACGATAAACTATTAAATTATATATTGACAACGCTATCACCGCTACTGGACTTGCCCGTCGTCTCCCTTCCGACTCGCTCACTCATAATACGTGCGTGCGACATCTTCCGTCTCGCGAGGATATGATTATTCAAATAATTATAGCTTATTAACTCTGAAGTAACTAATTAACACTCAAGTCGGCTAATTAGCACTCTCTCTCGCCGCATCTACACCTCTTGAGGATGAGTGCAATTACTACATATATTAAGTCCTAACTGAACATTTAAGAGACATATAAACATTTGAAGGCAAAATAATATACAAGAAATGTAAATATTCATATACGAAATACGGGCATAACTGGTTACATCCGAAGATCTACAAATTAACATAATATTTATTATATAATGACAAAATATTAGTGTGTTAATATTTGATACAAATATTTAACACGAGAGTGTTTAATGATATACAGTAAAAATAAAAGGTTGTAACGGTGCATTGAAACATAAGCATATTTGGTTATATTTACGTTATACAAATAATACAATACATACAGTAATTCCATATTTTAAAATAACAAATATAAAAATATATTCTCTTATAATAATTTTAATGGTATATGTTTACTCACATTTAAATTAATTCACAAGAGATTATACTATCTTAATAAATAATAGTGCGCATCATGATCGAATCGTGATTGGAATTCTCGCAGGGCAGTGTCTTTAAGTGATATAAGGCGTTTCTATTGATATCCATTTAATATTGATCACATAATGACGCACTGATTATAAATTAGTTATTCTCTCTCTAAACACTCAATGGATATGTATAACGTGAGATGTATAAAGTCTATGCGTCATATAAGCTAAGAGATGATACTCGCGATAGTGTTCTGAAAATTGTATGCGGCTCCTCTTTATCTAATTGTAAATATATTCAATATTACAATATCATCACATCTAATATCAAAAGCGTGATGCGACAAGAAACGGTCAACCAGAAGCCAATTATTCAAGAGCTATATTCGATAAAAAGCCGAATAATACTATACATAGCGCTAAGCTCACTCGTACTTCAAGTCGTGTGAGAAATCCCCAAGTAATTTTCTTATAAGTACAGGTGATGGAGAGGCATGTTATAAGAATATTATTTGATACACTAAAAATTTAATTATTTTTTTCTGTTATTTTCAGAGACCGTAAAAGTTTAGATTAAATTATGTTATATATATTCCGAATAAAGTTGTACTCATGAAAAATATTATGTATCACTTTATATTTATGCAAAAAACAATTTCATATCTACTATGTTATCCAAGGCATGACTGATACTTACTAGCATAATAAATAACGGTGGGTATACATTATCTACTAACACTCTATAGATTAACTTCTCTCGAAATGGATAATCACGAGTATCGGATAAGATAATCCGGTAAATATTCAAAATATAAAATAAGAGTTTGCTAAGCCTCATATTACTCAATCTTGATATTATGATATAGAATAAGTAAATTCATACCACCTGAGAAAGGAATAAGTGCATTAATGTGAGTTCTATAGACGTAATGATATCTCATCGATCGTGTGCTTGTAAAGATTTATGTGTTATTATAAAGGTGAGTGACAGACACATAATACCACAAATCTATGCAATTGAAAAATATCTAAGTATATCCAGTATCGACAATTTCGTAATTTATGCATTGAAGTCATTTTTCTCGATTGTTTTATCATATTGTTGCGGAGGATTTGTTGTTAATACTTTGATAGTTTTTTTCTCTTTTACTTATTGACTGTAGTTATTTATAGTAAGAGCGTATATATATGGACATTATTGTGGATGGTTACTATCTCCGGGTTCTACTCAATAGTAATATACTTAATTATAAGGAGGTACGTACATTGTTATAGTTGGTATATCGAATTCATATCTTCGCAATTGAATATGCACAATAAGGCACACGCGTATTACTAAGAAGATATGACGTATTTATAGAAACTTCTTATCTATAAACTAGATCTATTAAGGATCATTAATTAAATCCATAAGAGGCTTCGTTATATACAAGATAAATCCAGATGTGTAATCCTAAATCAAATATTATCCACCTTGGTTCCTGTGAGTTGCAGATATACTTCCAAAGACCTCTTTCTTAAGCGCGCAAATCTCTGTGGGTTCACTCATGCTCGCGCTTTTCCCTCAGCGCTAGTATGTATCTCACCTCGCCATTATGTATTTTCGATTACTTTGCGGCGATAATCTCGATATCTCTCATCGATTGAAATTCGGGTAGTCGCAGCCTTTTTCCTTGAAATTTCACCTCTCTGCCGGGTCGCAGGAATGATGGGATCTGTTTTCAGTTTGTAAGATGTTCCGATTTAAAATAGACCTGTGCATAATAAAGTTTCTCTCTCTTCTGCTCTCATCTGATGCTATCTGATACTGCTGTGAGAGAAGTAAGTGTTTATACCTATCAGTGAGATAAGAAACGAGCGATTTTTAGCTATACTATTAGCATAGTGTGCTCGTTGAGACTTATTGCTAAAAATTTGTCTCGCTGCATACATATAGCCAATAAGTACAACATCATATTTTTATAAATTTTTACAAAGGTATAATGGTGAGTGCTATATTATTTCTCTATATTGTCTCTACTCTATAGTATTAGTTATTTATATTATTATAATTATATACTAATATATATATATTATAATAATATTACTTAATACTACTACTAAATAATACCGCTAAATAGAATAACATCAAATTTATTGCAAAAATATTCGATATTATATATTATAGTATATCAGTTCTCTATAATTCCATAATAGATATATATTAATATAAGTATATTATTTACATTAATTATATATATAATTATATATATATTATTCTCATATATGTATAATCATCTATAATAGTTTTATACGATTTTTATACCTATAATATTTGTGCACTCAATCAATTCTCTGGTTTATATTATACTATAATATTATATGTAGTACTATTACTAGTTCTTTTTATACAGATAAATTACCTATTCATGTTTATTCCTTTATGATTTCTATTCTTAATATCTTATCTCTAATTAAATTTAATATCTCACTATTTATTACTATAACTGAATATGTTATTATATTATATTATAAAGTAGATGGACGAACTATATGATACGCCATATTTATAGAGATAGACTTATAATTTTATTATTTATATACTTATTAAATATATACTCATTGTATATATCTTATATTATATTTCTAAGATATATTAATATATTTAATGCAAACTTTATACCTATTGTTTGAATGATATCAATATATTTTATTGTGTATTCTATTATGGTATAGTGTGGATGCAAATGCTTACATGAATATTTCATTATCCCACTCGTTCTTCATACTTATGTATTTATAAATAGATTTTTTTATGTTCTGTGCGGTGTTATTTATTATAACAATATTAATCTAGATAAATTCTCTTTTATGGATGTAAGTTTGTCTTATCCTCGTATAGTTACACCTCTTTAAAGTTGCTATATAATAAATATATACAATATTATCTTGCTAAATAAATTTAATACCTATTTAAATAATACATTATTTATCATCAAAATATTATTTTAAAACTATTTATAAAATTAGTAAAATATTTTACATTTGCTTGCGATCCCAATTTACAAACACAATATACACAGTGATTGATCTAATTAAGTAATCAAGCCTACATCCGATCTATTTCATTCTCAAGCGTCATCTCATAAATAATACAATTACTTAAAAACTTTTTAACATATAAATTTAAATCCTGGATTACTTATCCAATTAATCCAACACTAATCCTAATTACTAATAGTAGCATCTATATATATCTTACCAATTTAATAAATTCTCTTTAAATATTTAATATTTATGATATAAATAATAAACCATATATATATTGTATATAGATAATTAAGTTCATTTGTTGAAATAATAATATATAATTCTATCATCATACGTATCATATATATATATATATATTAAATAATGAGGGATACTGAATTCACTACTGAGGTACATCCATGATATAATATAATATTTATCACACGTGAGCTTATGGTTTTTTTTTCAACTTATTGATATATCAATATATGATCTGTAATCTCAAATTTTGATTTGTTGAATATTCTTTCTAATTTATATTTACTATATTGATAATAATATAATATACTGATTATTATATATACTATAGATATTATATTATAGGTATATATATTATTATATATATAGGGATAGAAATATTGGAATATTTCGTAATTTCACTACTATATGTATATATATACATAATATCTATGTACTATATATATATGAATAATAATTATAAAAAACATAATTTATTACACATAAGAATCATATACTTAGATAATGCATCTAGTATAATAAATATATAATAATATACACACACATATACTTGTAATACTGATACTCTTATTAAATCAGTTATTAATTTATTATAATTTGATATGTATAGAGATTCATTTCAGTATTTATTATATTTACAGATTTAAATTATTATGGTAAAGAATTCTGAATTATATCTAATATTATTATATTAATAACGTTGAATTTAAAGTTATAAAATTTACTATTATAAGTAATAATTATATAAATGGAGTTAAATATAATAATAATATATATATATTACATAATACTTTAATATATATATATATGTCTAATTAATTATAATAATATATTATATATATATGGAATACTTTACAGTTGATATATAATAATATTATCCTAGTATATTTTCATAATATTATACCTCTAATATATCTTCTTACATATAAATATATTTAATATCATATACAATTAGCATATGTCTCATATGTATAAGTATTTTATTATACATATAGTGTTAACTCGTAATTATATTATCATAGACGAATTTCATATACAGTAGAATCGGTTATAAAAAGTGATGAAAAGATTAATTAATTATCGTAATTATCCTCAATAATATTATCTAACATAATATGCGAGCGACAAAATTTTAATCCTCTCCTTATAACATCCAACAACGGTCTCCCTTGAAAACAACTGCTATCAATATATAATACAATCTAACTATTATTATATATTCTATCGTGTTATCATATTTTTACTTAATTAATGAAATGTATTTGATAATTTATAATTATGCTATGTTTAATTTTAGTTCCTCGTTTTTCTATAGTCACCTCTTTCCTAGTATGTTAAAATGGCATTTAAGTATTATTTACTGATTAAGTATTATAATACTATTATTAGATTATTTCTAATATTAGTGATCATTTAATTATATATGATAATAATCTTAATATTTATTAGATTTATATATATATTAATATCATATTATAATATTCATAAATTAACATATATATATATATATAGTGAGTGAGTTATATATAGTATATATATATTATTAAATATATTAAATAATATTACTAATATATATTATCCATATATTATATACACTCATATAAATTATTAATATTATACCTATTTTATATATTTATTATAAATATATAGATATATATTTTATATTTATATTAATATAATATTATATAATTTTTTGATATATTATATATATATATTATAATTATATTATACTATATATATATACTATTATATATATTAATCATATTTTATATTATATATATATATTGCACTATTATTACAAACTTAAGCCATATAATAGATTTTTAAAAAAAAAATTAAAGAATGCTTATTTGAATATTTGTGCTTCACTCTCTAGAATTATATATCTTTAAAACTATTTAAGCTTTTAGCAAGAGCTTATTTGTATTGGCTAAATTTATCGGTATATTTTTTTTATAACAGGTATACTATATAGGTGTCCTCAAAAAAGTATTTCTGTCCAGTATGTTCTGAAGTTTTTTATTATATTAAATATAATATTTTGAAGATATTTAGAATATATTTTATCGATATTTCGAACACTGTCTAACATTATGACTTTGTCTGTAAGTGTCAGCTATATATTAATAAGTCTGGGTTAGTAACTTGGCTTTTCATTTGTTTATATTTAAGCCATATATGGTCTTATACTAATAACCAAATAAGAGTTTTTTTTTATGTTTACCATTTTGATAGAAATAGAGATAAAAGTAGACTTATATATATTATATATTTTCCAATTCTTGAAATATGATGAATTTCATTTATAATATATACTTATACTATAATATATATATAATATATATAATTTAATATTAATATATTAATTATAGCCCTTAAATATATATATATATTATATTAGATTATGTGTGATATATATATATAAAAAAAGAATGTGTGTGTAGGAAACATACCTATGAAATAGGTAGAGGTGTGCTGTTGATAAGTATATTATATATATATAATACTAATCAATTATCGTGTTGTTTATGTTTATGCATATCTCGTGATCAAGGTGAGTGCGAATGCCCGTCGCGAGGAAAGCGACTCATGAATCGTAACTAACTACTGACTTCGTTTGCTACTCAATAAAGATTTTTTATGGATGAAGCAAATAAAATGGTATTAATTAATCCTAACGACTTTTTAAAAAAATTTACAATTTTTAAAGAAGCCTTTTGCGTTTTAGGCTATTGTATTAAGTAACGACGAACTGCTCCATTTCCTCGTTTTCTGCGAATTATAGAGGTAGCCCCATGAGTTGCCAAGAATTTGTGTCCTTGGATATATATATTTTTAACATTAAACGAATTGACTTAGTAGGCATAATTATCGAAAAAGATGGTGTAACGTACCATGATACAGGCTGACGCATGGTCAGTTCGACTCATAATGCTGTTCAAGTCGACGGTAGCCCTGAATATCTCGGTGGTGAGCATCTATTCCGTGCTAGAATACTTCCCTCCGATCGCTACTTTAAAGTAGAAAATTTGTGAAATATGTAGGAATTATATGTAATATAAATAGAATTTTGTAATTATTTTTAGCGAACTGTGGCGGCCGTAAGCGCTTAGGAAATAAGTCTTGCTCCTGGTTTGTGTTTCTGATGGAGTGTGGTACGCTGCTCAGGAAGCGCCTAAGTCATTGTTTACAAATACTTAATGTATATATTAATAACAATATATAGAATAATAATATACATTTTTTTTAAAATTTCACCCATGAAATTGCTCGCTGCTATTAAATCAAAACTGATATTTATTTTCCTGTAGATAGTATATTTTATAGTTTTATATGTTATGTTCATTGAGCATTTGTGAGCATTAAAAAAATCTGAGCATCTATATATATATAACATATAACAATACTTATATTAATCATATTGTCCTAAACAGATACTAATATTTAAACTAATAAATTATATTCTATAAAATATATATAAAATATATTATAATGTGTATATATATAAATAATTATAGTATAATATGAAATTTAATGTGAACATATATATATTATATATAATTAAACTATATAATAATACTGTTATATAATAATTATTTGCCATAAACACACTAATAAGACACACAACAAACGAAAATGATTTATATATAAAACCATTTAATAATTTAATACTTAAAAAAACTATTTAAATCGCGAAAACCTAATAAACATCACTAATAAAATACATTTAACCTTAATTGAATCTTACCAATAACACAAAACGACCTTAGAACCTAAGACCTAACTCTAACCCTCTAACATAAACTAAACTAAATCGCTATAACTAATATTATCTATAGAGAATATTATTATACAAATATAATAACCAATTACAATATGGCACCTTTCAAATTGGTATCCGAGAAGTAATAAGGAACTACATATACACTACAATGCCTCTGATTACAGTGAGGGAATGATGGTCGACACGCCATTTTAACGATTTCTATTATTCTAGACCAATCTGACAGTAAGCTCATAATAGTGTCGGACAGTAGATTTTATGTAGACAGGATATATCAGTTTTTAGTTAGAGCAGCATTTTATGATCGACGCACATTATATGCTGTCTCTCTAATGTTGTTATACATAATTCGTACGACACATTAAATTCGCGGTTTATCGATTAGAGCTAGCGCATCGAATAATCATTACAAATTTTCTTAAATATATATATAATTTATATATATATTATATAGTCATATTATTAATTATATAATAAATATATTATACTTCATATTCTAATATATTATAATTTATTAATTAACTATATTATATTAGATTTAATTAATTTATATATCTATATATATATATAATCTAATATATATATTATTACTACTCACTCGAGCACTAAATAGGTAAATTATAAAATAGGGTGGCTCGTAGACCGACGTGGAGACTAGAAGTGGGAGTATATGATTTTCTCATATATAAATTATTATCCCTCGTTTATGGATGTAGCGCCTGAGGAACTCCCTCCGCTGACACCCCAAAATTATCAAAGAGGCGGAGGGTTCTCTGGGGATACCATCCCCGGTGACAGTGAGGAATAGTATTATAAGTCCTACCTCTGTCTCGATTTACCTTCGTGAAAGGTTCGAGAGACCCCTGACTACTGGCTCCACATCCTGCCCATTTTAAACCCTTGAGGATTTATATCTTTAGTTATATAATAAAATTAAAAATAAAATAAATAAAAAAGTTCATAAAAATAACAATATATCGATAATTAATAATTCTCTTAATAAAGATTAATATTAAAAAATTTTTATTATTGTTCTATCAAATTTGTGTTCTAACATTTTTTTTAATAATATCATAAAATATGATTCATATTATATTGTACGACAGCATTTTATAGCGTCGATATATCAACTTTATTTGTTCAGACTATATATGACACTCTGTCGACCAATTATTAATATAACCTGTCTCATGAAACTAATTTTATATATGACCCTAGCCTTCCGAGAAGATTTTCTAATGTCAGTATTGTATATTATAACAGATCAGTTTAAAGTCCGTATTCTTAAAAATGACAGTTCCTCTTAGATGTGGATGAGCATAAAATAATCGGTGGATGAAGGAAATAAATTTACTCAAATTGAATATATGTGAAAATAGATTAAACAAAATTTTTTGTAACTTTTTATTTCTATTTTATTAGTAATATATTATACTCATATTTATATTTATGTGAATTTTTAACTTACTATTTTTTTTATAGTTTATTAATTTATTATAATATTGTATTTAATAGTTTTATTAAATATGATTTTTCTTTCATTAATTTATATGATTCACTGATTCTCTATAAATATAGATTATAATATATTAAGGTTTTTCTCTTATCCATCGCATTACATTTCAACTTTTGCATCATTGAATGTAACGCAAACATAGCATCGCACAACAATTCAAAAGTATATATTTTTATTTTGACATGCCGCTTATCCGGTATCACCTGATAACTTAATTGCGGACCTGAGTGAATACCGCTCTCACCGCTACCGCATACGCACCGCACTGCACCGCACTCTCGCTCCCAGTGCGTGTGTCTCGTAGGCCTAGATCTGTGGTATGAGATGTGTGATAGCTCAGTAAGTATTGATAATGACTTTCCTGGGATCAATTAGTGCTTATGCTGTTATATAAATTTTCATTAATAATTGTATAATAATATATCATATAAATATAATCATAACATGTATACTAATTATCACTCAATATTATATATCAATAATATATTAATAAATAATCATCGTTAATAATTCATAGTTATATTATAAAGAGTAAATAAGGTAATAATGTGATAATAGAAAACACTAGAAATCGAGAGTGGTGGTGATAAAAGTAAACAGCTAAATGTTAAGTATATTTAATAACTAGTTAATAACTAGCTAAAATAAACTCTCAATTAATTACTAAATTAATCATAATTAATATAAATTCAATGAGATATTGGAAAAACAATTTCATAATTCAATAATAAATTATATTTGAGAATAATAATAAAATAAATCATAAATATAAACAAAAATCCAAATATAAAATACATTAAATCAATTAAATATATACTCAATTAATAATCAATTTATACACTAACGGCTCTTTATTAGCTAAATAGGAGACAATCATGTTTCAAATTATCACCAATGACGACCATTACATTAACATGTAATAAATTACATACACTCTCTCAATAATCCATCATACTCTCAATATATACGAAATCGACTAACAGCATGTAATAGTATATACGTAACCCTATGGTGTTACATTTGCTTTTATAAACGTTAATATGCCTGTTAGACCATTGTGAGCAATCATTCGACTAACTGACTTAATCCATGACTGTTATGTGTCTGTTATTTGACATGTCAAGGTAACCGAATGAGTGAGGTACACAATTTTTCATACCAACCAGTCCTAATTGTGTTTGAAGACATTTGACTATTGTGTTTTACACATGATCAGTATTGAGCAGATAAATACCCATGTGCGTTTTCGGCTTAATGATATTCTGTCTATTCGTGTCTTCGGTATTAATTATTCTCTCTTGTGGTATTTTATAAATTATTATTAAGTATTAATAATAGTTAAGTTTAATATACTATATAATTTAATATAATGATATATTAATTAAATATTATATTTTAATTTAATATATTTATTTTTAAAAAAATAATAATCATAAATATATTAAATATTATTGATATTTAATTTTATAAAGAATTTTTTATATTATGCAAAAATTTATTACTAAATTAAATATGAGATAAATTTTTCAGAAAAAAAAATTTTACGTGTTTTTTCTATATTCATTTTTTGCGTTTTTATTTCCAAAAATTTTCATTTATAATTTTATTATTTATTTCAAGACAAGAAGATAGTTAAAATTTACTCTAGCGTACCTTGAGATCACAACAATTTGTATAAGTTTTTGTAGTGTGTTTTTATATCCTTTTTATATAACAATTACTACGCAAAATGTATTATACGTTAGGATCTTATCACAGAGAAATTATATATATCGGTATATAATCTATAAATATAATATATTTTCAATAATATATTATATATATAAATTAGTATTTTATATATATAGATATGTAAGATCATTTTTATTATCGATATATACTACTACTTATATTAATATAATATAGTGAGTATATTTAAGTACATTAGTGAGTATTTATAATAATAACTTATAGTCTTAATAAGATCTATTAAGATGAGCGACTGTGTGATTTATATTATCAATATGATATAACTCCACGCTAGTACTTAGTAGGTACTATCTTACATCCTTTGTTCATACTTATATTATATTATTTCCTTATCTCCTTTTAATTATATATTAAGATATTCTTACTCAATTAACTATGTTATTATGACATATAATTATAATATATTTTTAACTCATTCTACTCATTTCTGACTATTGGATCTTTATTGTAACTAAGTTTGAGTCTTATATTCAGTAGTTAATTTATATAATCTATTAATTTTTGTGATAAGGAGATAAATATATATACTTACTATATAACATATATAAATGTGAGATTAATATTAATAATTATATAGTAAAATAGAGTAGAGGTACTCTATTATAATATGTGAATCTAATACTAATAATGTTTTGCTCAGTATCTAATATTATCTATATAGTATAATTATAGTACTCAACCATCTTCCGTATGGGTTTCCTTTAAGTAAATGCTATTCGATATCTATATATCTATAACTTAATATTTTTGTTAATTGGGGTATAAAGCAATAACACAAGGGTAATTATCTATATAATTTATATTCACAATCTATATATTAAATATACCAGTGTATAACAATGGCGTATAATTTAATAATATAGATATATCTATATTTAATAATATAGGACTAGGGTTAGTAACGCGTGCTTATGTACCTTCGAGAACGCGTGATGAATTTTTTACTCCTCTCATTTTTAATATGAGCTGTAGTATATAATTATGCGTCTTTCTATTGCGTTTTCTAACTCAATTTACTTTACACGCACATACTACAATACCTTCACATGACTAAACAACTCTATTGTACTAAACTCAATCACTCCTTCTTTATCCATCTCATTAGATCAATATAACACTCACTATGATTAATAAAAGTAACTACACCCTCACACGTGCTTACGATAATTCTAAACACATACTATATAAGCAGTATTCCAACTCACCTACTTTACTCTAAATACACCTATGTAGTCGACTAAGGGAGAAGTAATTTACCCTTATATGTTAATGTCCATGGCGATATCGTATGAATAAGTTATCGGACTTAGGGGCTTCCATGGTGGATTAAGATCTTTGGTTTGTGCTGTACGCCACTACCACCCTATTCTCTGCTAGAATGCTGATGACATGCCTCCGGAGAAATGAGTGATCGTGATCTGCCGTTAAAATGAATCGTAACCTTCTCTTAATATTCATATCTACAGCTATATGATACAATGTTGTGCACATCTCTATGGGAAATCGATGGTGTGGGTGCGATGAGTTGGTGAAACATGGTGGTATGTCAGAAGGTTAATATATGCTTAGATGTTAGAGAACGAGTGATATGAGAGTGCTGTTGATGGATGTGACTAGTTTGTGATATAGGGGTACAAAATTGTTTTGAATTTGATTTATTATTATTTGTATGATAAATTAAAGACAAATACAATAGATGAAAGTGATATGACGTGTGTAGAATGATAATTCAATAGAGTAGACTCAATAGATTCGAATAGATCATTGATATCAGTAAATCGTTAAGCATGGTGGAGTGAGGGTGGTGAAATGGTGTGACGTGCTGGTGCTGGAAGTGTGAGTATTGAGTTAAGAGAGTAGGAGGAGAAGGTAGAGTTTGGCAAATTTTTTAGATCATAGAGTTGACTGTTCGGGTTACTAATAGCTAATAGGATCTTAGACTTTGTGATGTTATAGTTGAGGTCCTAGAGAATTCATTATATGTATAACATTTATAGTTTGAATTCAGATGGTATGTGTTTGTTTGACGGTAATAGTTCCAAAAAATCTGAGGATAAACGTTGATAGAGAGACGATTTTTTGGAGAGTACCATCTGTGAAATTGATCTTCTGGAACATAGTGAAGTTGACTTAGGTAACGCTTGCTCTATAGATATATAGAGTATGCTGCTATGAATGACGGACCTAGTGAATGAGTGGATAGAGTGATACAATAAAGAGTGGTTTGAGCATTAGACTTACTACTCTACCTATAAGCAGACGTATATGTAGTCTTATCTTGGCAACGGGTTGAGTTGGTTAAGAGTACGGCGATTAGAGAACAATGAGGGCATATGATACAAAGTGAGATAAGGCTGATTTATATCTCATAGTGGTGTTATTAGTAGATAATGTATGCACTCGGTAAGTAAATACTTTTCTTAAACATCAAGAGTAAAATGAACAGGAACAGAAGTAAGGTGTATTTGTATAGACAATCAGATATTACAAAGGTTTTGAAAATCTGTGTTTTTGATAATTTTGTGTTGGAGAAGAAGGAGATGTTGAAGTAGTGTGTTGGAGAGTTAAATCAGATGTAGACAGGGAGTTATAGAACTAGAGGATTAACGATATCATTAATGA
>JABUQX010070460.1:0-15501 GCA_015478945.1 Trachelipus rathkii | reverse complement strand
ATTCACACTGTCTATTCAAAAAAGTTAATATTTAATAACACTTTATTTTGAATATCTTTATACAGTTTTATTGAATATTCATCTGTAAGTGTTACGCGTGGGATTCTCCATACTATTCTCGATAAAATAATTTACCATCAGGAACTTTATAAGTACCATCATCGTTTTTATCTGACGATTTTAATATAACATCATTGTCATCTTCTTTTCTTCTTAATGTAAGCTGATGTTTTATACCATAAATTATTTTATCATAATTTTCGCAAAATCCAAATATATGACTTAACGGAATAGCTACACTAAAATTCCCCGTTGAGTTCTTAAATAAGTATTTGTGTCTCTCCATATATCCAAGATTATTAATTTTTGGACATACTTTATCACATTTATCAGGTGACCACATAAAGTTCATACCTTCTAAATAATTGAGAGGATATGTTAAAAGTCCTTTCATAGTTGATGCTTGTCCAAGATTTGGATATTCTTCCATACTTTTATTTCCTATTGATATTCAACCTTCAAAATAAATACATGATTCCGTTATTTATTAAATTTATATATAATTCTTTTCCTGCTCCAGTTCCAGTTCCAGGTTGATCTTTCTTCAAATGTTGATCCATCTTCTTTTTTAAAGATCCCTCAATATAAAAATATAACTTCTAGAAGGTAGTAAAATTCATCCTGATTGAACTGATATTCTTATATCACTAGGTGTATTTAACAACTCCTGTATATACTCATATTCTTGATATTACAAATCTTTAATTTTGAGCTATCTATTTTTATTGATTCCTCCCTCAAACATAAATTATACTTCATTATTATAGAGAAAAAGTTTATGTTGATTTTAAATGTAATCAAATAGTTATTTCTTCTCCTCGAAGATTTAACGGTTTATGATATTGATCAGTAAGCCAAATATGAATCAAATTCACAGTTGGAATTGTTATCGGTAGATATACTACTGTATTAGGTCTCTCATTTATTTTATAACCAGGTGGAACATCGCGAAAGAAACTATACAAAATTGGTTTTTGATGTCCATTAAGATAAGAACCTTCTATAATATCACAATTAACTAAGATAGAATTTACTGGTGAAATATTAACAATGTTTTCACTTTCATGTTTTCCAATGCCTTCAATAGCATCCCTACTAAATCCTAAAAGATTTTTGAATGACTTTTCATTGAAATATATAATAAAATTAGCTTTCCTAACATGAATAATACATTTCATAGTTATGTGGTTTGCTTCAATACTGAATGCTTCTGACTGCTTATTTTTAACAAGATGTTCTTGAATGTAATTATTAATCGCTTTGATTTCATAAGCTCCTGTTGAAAATAATATTTCAAAAATTTTACCGTTATATTCATATGCAAATTTATTATTTGATTCATCAATATTTAGTACTGAATTATACGTATTTATATTTAATAACGTTTTATGTGGTTTTACCTTTTTCTAATAGAAGGTAAAATTATATTTTGAAACTGATTTCATTTAGTTTTACCTTAACAAAGTTTATTATTATGAGAAAAAGTTATTTAAAGATTTAATTATAGTATCAAAAATACCTAATCTTAACAGTTCATCATTAATAGTTTGTAACTCATTAATTACATTATATTAATTCGATTGAATTCCTGAAAATAATATTCTATGTTTATTAGCAAGCTCATTAGGGATCTAAAAATTTTAAATCCCAAAAATTTTGATATTTCAGGTACGTCTCCTACACTTGTTCTTCGAGGAGTATCCTCCAACACTCTTCTTCTTGGTGTTCTTACTTTCTGACGTAATCTCTGATTTTAATTCATCAAGTACTTATATTCATCATATATTGGTTTAATAAAGATCATATATTTATCACCCTTATTCGATTTAGCAAAGTACTTCCATCGTATCTAAAAACGCTTTAGTTTGAATCATTATTTTCTTATAATTATTACAGTCATATTTACGGAAACTTCCTCCACCAGTATTTTTCAAGGTTATGTTTCCACAGCCCTTCAGTACTGAGTTGCATATTTTTATCACACTAAATTATTAACATCAATTTAACTGTTGCGTTACTCTAATTTAAAATCGTCACCTCCTTCAGTCAGCCATTTTAATACCGAATGCGTTGTCATATTTATTAGGATAATAAACACCCATATTTTCCGCCATTTTTCTCCCGTCTCGCAAAATCATATCTAGGAGAGCTAGGTGATGCTGATATTTCTTCAATAGCTAAAGGAACTTGACGTAAAGTAAGAGCTGATAGTGTTAGTTTGAAGTATTTCTTTTTGATGCACAGTTATATCCTTAATTGGTTCAATTAATGGTTGTAGTAGTTTATTTGATACATCTTGTTCACCCTAATTTTTCGTTTAAAAATCTTTTCTGAAGTTTCTTCTAATATTTAATAAATCAGATTTTTATTTAATATTAACATATGCCATTTATTAAAGAGAAAACATCAAACATCAAATAGTTAAACATCAGACATCAAACATCAAACATCAAACCGTTTCACGTTCCGTTTTAATAGGATATCTTTTTCATAAAGCCGTTTAACTGTGGTTTGATGTTATAACTGTTTGATGTTGATGTTTGCTGTTTGATGTTGATGTTTTAACTGCTTACTGTTTCATTGCTCTTATATTTTCAGCAAGCTCCTTTTCACTATCCGCGATGTTGTATTGCATCTTTCCATTAATTCAGTAATATATCTTCTCTTTATTTCTTTGTCTGTATTTTTTCAAACCCTGTATAATTCACTTTATATTTCACCATTTCTTTGGGAAAAAACTTCAAATAATCTCTTCACTGCTCACAAAACTCTTTGTTTACAAGTTACAGATTTGTTTTCACATTTCAGATATGAATAAATATTTCCTGCAAAGCTTTAAAGACAACCCTTTCTCTCTGAAAATTCATATTTTTCTATCTTTAAATTATTCCAAGGTTAAATTTTGGTTTCTTAAGTTTAGACTTAGTAGGAGGAAATAAATTTCATACACAACTTTACTATTCTTTGCCAGGAGCTATTTTAACACTAATACTACTACTACTAAGAATATAATTTTTTACTAAATTAGGGAGAATTTCAATCCATTTCTTCGTTTTGTTTTCTCTGTAAAATATTTCCACATTTTTAGATTTTAAAGTTCTGTTAAATCTTTCACTCTACTTCTGTTTCTGCTCTATCATTCTCTGTAGCGAACCAATGTATTATATGTTTTCTAAATAGCTCTTGAGTTGGTTTATTGAATTCGAGTCCTTTATCCGTATGTATTTTTCTAGGAATTTTTTCCTTAAATATATGAAATGCCTCTGTGATATCATTTCCAGTTTTCTTTTTGATAGGAGTAGCCCAAGGTATTTACTGAATATATCTATAACTGTTAATATAATTTATATTTTTATTCTGAGATTATATTTTTTGCATTTCATCAAACTGTATTTTCTGTCATTAATCATCAACACTAGAGACCATCACTCTTCTCGTTGAAAATTTATGTCTTATTGGTTTATGCAATGTGTAAACGTTTTGATGATCTAGCCAGTCCTTACCTATCTTAGAAGACAACCCGCTTTTTCGTCCTAAATCATTGATTACTGAGTATCCAGTTTTAGAATTATAATATAATTTCCTCAATTTTTTAGAGCCCGATTTCGCGAGCTCTTTACCCGTTTTTTGATGGTAAACCCATTCCGAATCTTGATTACATTCCCATAACTCCTGTGACTAATCTCTCGCGTCTTTTCAAACGTACTCTGGTTCATTAGGATATAACGCAATTTCACTCGCTTGTTTGGCTAATAAATCATCTGCCGCATTTCTCTCGTTCGTACTTTTTATGATTTTAAATATAATTTATATTATGTTGTCAAACTCTGTTATCTAAACTGTTATCACCATTATATCCTTCTTTAATCTTTTTGTACTTTCGTACTGGACCACAATATTGGAATATCTTCCTGTATTCCTAAATACCCGTTTTCAATATTTCCGATGGGAACATTAATTAGGAAATTTAAAATGCATTATCTTGGTAAAGGAAGTTTCTTCAAAGCTGAATTTAACCAATCCGAATCAATTTTTGTCTTAAAAATAAGTTTCAATATCATTAATTATATTTTTGATTTTTCAAGGGTTAAGTTTGATTGAATTTTCCAAAGAAATTTATCTTGATGTACTTTTCGAGTTGTAATTGTAAAGTATACATTTATTTAAGAGGAAAAAACTTTTTAGGTACATATATAGACTTTAAATTAGCTTGATATCTTCCCTCTCCTGGTGGGATAATTGTTTTATTGTATGAACAATGGAACAAAGGGTTCTTTCCAAGCAGTTTCACAATAATTTACGAAATTCTTTCCACGTCATATCTTTTGAATATGAAATCATTAAAAATATTAACTAAATCATTTATAGGCAATGAGAACAATATTAACACAGACATTAGCATTGGATCGTATTGTTTTGACGAGGAAGTTTAAAATAGTTGTGACTAATAGTAAATAGAGCTTGTATTTGATACTGTTCCTCTCGTAATAATAATCGCAGCTTTACTTTGATTTGAATCATTCATTATATCATCAAATACAAACTAAAATTTTTCTTCTGTTGTTCTTTAACGAGTCCTTCGGTCGAGAATTTCGAAGAATCTTCCCATAATATTCTACCTGATATTTTGATTTTTACGCTTTTTAGGTAGATTTCTTCTAACAAATGAATTGATATCACCCCTTCCTTTTTCCATTCACATTCAAGAACTCGTTTTTTTTATTTTTTTAATCCTTTATCAAATTTGATTTTAATTATTATATTCTGCTGTTGTAAATGACTATTCCAAAAACAACATAAATTATCTATAATCTAAACCAACTTATCCATAAGTAACAATCTTAGTAGTAAATTCCGTTTTACAGCATCCATGATTGTCCAAAATTAGAGCTCTACCATTAGGAGATGTTGTAATAAGAAACTGATGTTCTTGATATATTTCCGTGCTCATTCTCATCCTTCCAATGGATAGAAATGTTTTCCATCTATATTATTATAGAGAAAAATAATAATAAACTATATTTAGAATTTTAAGGTTTTTTTAATTACTGACCCCTTGATCTTAATTTTTAATACACGTCCGCTATTATTAGGCGATGGTCAAACGATATTTTAGTATTTTTAGGTTTTTCAAAGGGAGTCTTTCGCCCCCCCCCCCTAAAAAAAATTTATTAACATTTTTTTTACCGAAATGAATACAAAGGGTTCGGTGTTTCACCGCCCTTTGGAATATCAGAAAAAGGTATTTTTTATTATAAACACTTATGTATAATATACTTTGTGCATGGCCTTAAGGCCATGCCACAAAAAAAAAAGGTTATTTTTATTATAAACACTATGTATAAATATACTTTTGTGCATGGCTTAAGGGCCATGCCACAAAAGAAATAGTCTATTTTTATTATAAAACACACTTATGTATAATATTACTTCTGTGCGATGGCCCTTAAAGGCCATGCACAAAAAAATATAGTTTATATATAAGTTTTTTTTCCTTAACTCTAACTTAAAACTAACACTCCAATAATATTTTATATTTTTAAATATTTTAGCTTGAGGTAATTTTCTAAAAAAAATTAAATCTAAGGCTATTAAATTTTCTGAGAATTTTTTAAATGATTCAATAAATTTGGTTTATTTACTAATTCTTGAGCTTGCTCTTCATTTTTTAACTAGTCGTACATCAACACTATTTCTTATGTTTTCCATCGTTTTACAAGCAATTCTGAAATAAACACTAGAAGAAATCTGTTTTTCAAATTCATTCTTCGCTTCCTTTCTCTTTCTTGTGTTTAAGATCAATGTACGATTTCATCCAATCACTCTGATCAAATTCTAAAAAGTAAAATTCCATCTAGTTTCAATATCCTAAATAAAAACTTTGTTTTAAATTTCTATATAAATAATGAATATAATTTTTCTTCTATATTTCACTTTTTGAAACTAATTTTGAAACTTTAATCTAAACTTTATGATTTCTGCCTCAATAAGGGGTTCGTTATGTAAATGTGTCAGTCTTTAGGATATTCTAAATTCAACTCTAAGATATATCCTTTTTTCGATTCATCACTGATGTCCAAGGAGCATCCAAAAAATCGTTATGTTTTTCATCCATCTTAAAATTTCCCGCATAGGCAAATACTTGAAGACATTACCCAACCCATACAAATTGATTGCATCTAAATAAGTTGAATAACTATGCGTTTATTTTATATTAACTTCTCTTGAATTTTTTATATTATTTCGCATATCTATGGGTTATAGTACTGATTTCTCCTCTAATCCCCTTTTTTCTATCATTAACAACATATCCGGATCTTTTAATAAATCTAATTTTACCTTTTTTTCTTTTTAATAATAGCATCCCAAGATAACCGTGGAGATTTAAAATAACGTGCTGGATCTAATTTATGAGTATCTAAACAAGTTCTAAAATTTTCAAACACATTTGCTAATAACATGTATCAGATTGTAAGTATAACATTTGATAATCTTTAAATGTTTTACAAATTACAATTTTGTCCAGATTGTGCTGCGCATGTTTGTTAGTCCTCGTTTGTATAATATCTTCATATTCAAAAATATTTATTAAAAATTTCTCTTTATATTATAGGCAATTTTTCATGATTAAGTGTTGCTATGTCAACCATCCAGTCGTATGGAAAATCCTTTACGTTTTAGTAGCTAAAACTGTTCATCTTGATAATAATTTGTGTAAATTCTTTAAATTTTCATCCATTAAAGTTTGTGACTGCAATAAATCAAAGAGATGAAGACATGAATCTGAAACTATCGATGAATCTCAACTCTTGTTATTTTTTATAAAAAGGTTTATATACTGTCGTAAATTTTTTTATATTTACTCCATCTGCCACTTTGTGGCTAGTATTTATAAAGGGTGCAATGATTGTATTCGCGAGTTGGTTGGTCTGAAGATTGTGGTGAGGAAAATCGTTGATGTGCACGTGATCATCATTCTTTTGTAATACTATATAGTAAAATATTAATATAATAATCATCATGTATATAAAAATTAAAATTTACCAATATAAAACTGCTCTATGAGTCGGTATCATTTTTGAACCAAAAAAATTCCAAGTACTGTACCATGGTAAAAACTCATAAGAGTAAAGTACCCCTTATAATTGGGCTACGCCCTTGAAATTTAGAATAGTAATTCATTTACTAATAAATAGTAAAAGTACCAAGTTTGGGACTCCTGGGTTACCTGTAACCCTTAAAAATGGGGTTAGGGGCTGGAGCCCCCTTCATTTTTGGCAAATTTCTACCCATACATTCTTTTATTTCCGTCCCGTACTACTATTATACCAGATTTCATTAAAAAATATGCAAATTTCAATATATATATATATATAATATATATATATATATATTATATATATTATATATATAATATATATATATATATATAATATATATATATAATAATATATATAATACGATATATATATATATATTATATATATAGATAGTATATATATATATATATATATATATAAATAATATAATATATTATATATATATAATATTTATATTATATATAATAATACCTGATTGCTTCTGAATTCTTAAACAAAAAGCTGATACAAAGTAACCGGCATTCGATTGAGCGAAATAGTGGTTTTTGGATTTCACAATTTTCCTCTGTTTAAGTTATATGGGCATATATTGTTAAATATTAACATTGATCAAAGTTATAGTTTCATAATTAACAATATATTAAATAAACATATAAAAAAAAACTGAATCTTACAAAAATTTAGGAAAAATTCCTATGAAAGTTTTTCCACCACCACCTAGGTATAGCACAGTGCTTCAAACAGTGCGGAATTGATTAATAGTCAACATTGATCCTAACATCCAATCTTTCATTATATAAATTTCTTATGATTTCACAAGCAATATTTTAATAAATTTTTGGGTCAATGACCCCTCATATCTTTCTATATTATGATTCGTGGTTGTCCTAGAAACTCAATTTTTATATCAAATAATCAGAAAAAATACTTAATATGTTAATCGTTGTTTTAAATGATAATTAATAATTAATGAAAAGTAATTTATTATATAATTTCCTTGGAGTAAAACCCCACGCGTTACTAACTAGATTTGAGTTACTAAAGGCTGCCATTATTAAAACTTTTGGTAATTTTTACAGCAAATTGGTTACTTGATTCATTCAATAAATCATTTAGTATTATACAAGTTTAAATTTGCTATCTTTTGATATTAAATTTATAATATAACATTAATTAATATTAAATAAACTAATGCTTTTTCACTTAATTACTCGTCGCCAACCACTTCAGCATCTTTCTATCGAGTATAAAAAGGAGCGATTACGAGCGGCGAGTTATTATTCTTCTCTTAATCCACTGCACTCTCATCAAGGACTTCTTTCCCATTTAATTTTGAAATACCCGAGTTCAATAACAAAGATTCTACAAGATTCATTTATCAATGCAGTGTAAAGTAATTTAAAAGTTTTGACGAGGCCTATCCATTAGGCGGGTCTTAGCTTTCCTTTTTAGAAGCATCCTCGCTATTAAGGAAGCGACATGCTGACCTTACGTAGGGCTCAGAGATTTGTTTGTTTGTTGTTCCTGAGCGGAGAATTGAAAAAACTTCCTTCTTTAGCAGTGTTCCTAGGAAAATTTTTACGTAGGTAGTGTGAATTTATCAATGCCTTCTGGACAAAACCGATAGGATCCCCACTAATGGCTATTAGCCCCCCTTCTTTACTTTCAGATGTGTATTAAAAAGGCTTTATTTTTGATTCGTTTACATGTCATTTTTGATAAATGTTTCAATTTATATTTTAAATCGTCTCTTCTGGTTGAATTGTCCAGTTTAGAACAAATTCGATTGATCGTGACCCACGGAGTTTTTATATGTTGAGCGTTTCTGTTAGAAATTAGGTCCTCAGATTTGAATGGATTCGGATTTCGCTTACGTTATTTGGATGGCTGGTTTTTTATTTACCAAAATCAAATATCTGTGCAAATCACCCTTTCAAATAGTCTTATTAATTCGTCTTAAAATTAGTAGTCCAGTTTTATGTATAGGTTGGAGAATCTTCGAGGTTTTGAACTTTCTTTTACCTACTCTTTTTTTTCGGTGAAAGCTTATAAAAGTAAAATTTTCACTCACCTTTTTAAACAACGCCATGTACATTAATTTTTTTTTTACTTTTTTAAACATACAAACCATAAAGTCACTCAAAAAGTAAGCAAAAACGCTAAAGGGGAAAATTGAAAAAGTAAAAGATTTTGGGAAATTTTAATATAAAGGGAATAATTAGAAAATTTTAAATTCAAAGATTTGGATAAAAAATAATAATAATAAAAGAAAAAGGAAAGAAAAGTAAGCAAAAACGTAGAAATTGAAAGAGTAAAATTCATTATAACAAATATCTCATAAAGAAAAGATTTTGTCAGTATTAAAATTGAAATTATTAATTAAATAGTATAGGTCGTACATTATTGCTAAATACCCACCCAAGAGGACTAAGTTTCAAATTGGATAAATATACTAGTATCTTAACCTGCCAAAATAGGCCTTTAATTAAAAATTTTCTTAAGGAAAATTCCTATTGAAAGTTTTTCCGCCATCCCCCTAGTTAGCACAGTGCTTCAAACAGTGTCGGATTTGATTAATAGGTCAAATTATCCTAACACTCCAATCTTTCATTTTTTTAATATCATTGGTTCTCCATTGATATTGCTTAGAAGTATTGCTTTGGCGTCAATGACCTGTATTTTCATTATTTATGATTCGTGGTTGTCCTAGGAAACTCAATTTTTATTCAAAAATTAATCCCGAAAAAAATACTTAATATGTTAATCGTTGTTTTAAATGATAATTACCCTTTAATTTGAAAAGTTACATTTATTATTATATAATTTCCTATGGGAGTAAAACCCACGCGTTACTAACTAGATTTGAGTTGCTAAAGGCTGCCATTGAAACTTTTGGTAATTTTTACAACAAAACCGTATTGATTCATTCAATAAATAATTTATGTATTATAAAGTTTTAAATTTGCTATCTTTTGATATTAAATTTATAATCATAACATTAATAATTTAAATTAATGTTTTTTCACTTAATTACTCGTCGCCAACCACTTCAGCATCTTCTCTATCGAGTATAAAAAGGAGCGATTACGAGCGGCGAGTTATTATTCTTCTCTTAATCCACTGCACTCTCATCAAGGACTTCTTTCCCATTTAATTTTGAAGTACCCGAGTTCAATAACAAAGATTCTACAAGATTCATTTATCAATGCAGTGTAAAGTAATTTAAAAGTTTTGACGAGGCCTATCCATTAGACGGGTCTTAGCTTTCCTTTTTAGAAGCATCCTCGCTATTAAGGAAGCGACATGCTGACCTTACGTAGGGCTCAGAGATTTGTTTGTTTGTTGTTCCTGAGCGGAGAATTGAAAAAACTTCCTTCTTTAGCAGTGTTCCTAGGAAAATTTTTACGTAGGTAGTGTGAATTTATCAATGCCTTCTGGACAAAACCGATAGGATCCCCACTAATGGCTATTAGCCCCCCTTCTTTACTTTCAGATGTGTATTAAAAAGGCTTTAGTTTTGATTCGTTTACATGTCATTTTTGATAAATGTTTCAACATTATATATTAAATCAGTCTCTTCTGGTTGAATTGTTCCAGTTAGAACAATTCGATTTGATCGTGGACCCACGAGTTTTTTATATGTTGATGCGTTTCTGTTAGAATAGTCCTCAGATTTGAATTGATTCGGATTTCGCCTACGGTTATTTGGTGGTTGGTTTTTATTACCAAATCAATATGCGTTCTTTCTGGCACTTTGTTAAATATCTTAATTCTTAATTCTCTTCTAAAATTAGTAGTCCAGTTTTATGTATAGGTTGGAGAATTCTTCGATTGTTTTTGGAACTTTTTACTACGGAACTATATTTGAAAGCTATAAAAGCTAAAATGTGTCACTCACCTTTTAAACAACGTGCATCGTTACATTAATTCTATTTTTTTACTTTTCTTTAAAACAAATAACATAAAGTCGTACTCAAACAAGTAAGCAAAAACGACGCTAAAGGGGAAAATTGAAAAAAGTAAAAGATTTGGGAAATTTTAATATAAAACTTAATAATATAGAAAATTTTAAATTCAAAGATTTGATAAAAAACAATAATAATATAAATAGAAAATCGAAAAGAAAAATTAAGCGACAACGGCAGTAACGAAAGTGTAAAATTCATTATAATAATGAACTTAATAAGAAAAAATTTGTCGCTGTTAAAATCTTTGAAAATTTCAATTTAAATAGTATATTTCGTACATTATGCATCGTCAACAAAAAAAAATGAGAACCACTTTTTTGTTAAAATTAAAAATTTAGATATATCAATGTATTACAAATTGTCAGTCGAACTTTCTAGTTACTCCAAAATTCATCAACGGAAAAAATTGTAAAGATTGTTCCATTATCTAGTAGGAAGGGATGTTTTTATGGTCTCGAAGTTTCCTTCGCCTCTTTTTTATGTTGTGAAAAGAAAAAAAGGGTCTTATTATGTGAAAATTAGTAAAAACAAAAACAAAAAATAAAAGTTATAACAATAAATAAATATAAAATCGTAACATTACGTGGGAACTTCGTAAAATGTTGACAAAAATTCAGATTGTTTTTATTCGATTCGTGTTCACTTTCAAATGTGAAGAACGTAATATTATTAAGCCATAAAATTATATATTTTCATGGAATATCCTCCATATTAAAAAGTCCGCATATATATATATATATATATATATATAATAATAAGTATATATATATATATTTTACTAATATATAATGTATATACAAATCATAAATTTTACGTGAAACCATGAGAATTGTTAGATAAAGATTTTCATTTGATTTGAATATTTTTGTGTAACATGTGCTACATCATCAGATTTGCGTGCATGTTTATCGTTGTAATAATTACAATAGTTACTATAAGTTCGTAGTCATCCCCTGGTGTAGAGCAAGTAGTAGTCTTACCCAGTAGATAGAGGCTTTCGCCACTAACGTAATTCCTTTTCTCTGTGACAGACACTCTTAAAATTGCTTTTGGGATCTTCTAATATTAAAGACTCCTTCATCTATTCTTTGACTTTTTTGGGAACCTAAAGTTTAGAAATTATCTGACATCTGGAAAATTGTCCTTCTATTGAGAAACTTTTGTGTCCTCAATGATAGACTATTCCTTACAAATAATAAATTATTGTCTGGGTAACATATATTATAATTATTAATAAATAAATAATTATTTAATGATTATTTATATTATTTTATTAATATTATTATTTTATTATTTTATTATTATTATTATTATTATTATTATGTAGTTAGTATATTGCCTTTTATTATTATTATTATTATTTATTATTACTCACTTATTATTCTTCCTTTATTAATCTTTTTATTTATTATTGCTATTGTTTAGTTATAGTTACGGAAAGTCTTAGTAGTATAATTTTATTGTCTATTCCCAAATGAAAAATTGCTAACCTAATTATTGTTCATACTTCGAGACTTGACGAGTTTTTTTTTATCTGGTCAAAACTCTTAAAATATATAATATTATTAACAAATTCGAAAATTAATACACACTTGTTCGGTAACGTTGTTACACATGTTCAGAAACTTAGAAATAACTTTTGTAATAATTTTTTTTATATTTTTCAACATTCAAAGCGACTTACATATAAAAATAAAATCTTGTAAATTTTTCAATAAAAATATATTGAAAATAAATTTCGATTTAAAATTTAATAAACAACATAACTTTCGTCAATAAAAACTCAGTTCTTTCTTATGGCATTTGTTCTTATATAACAGTAGATTACAAAGTTCAATAATATTCATTCATCCCTTGGTAATATCATAATATATATATATATATATATATATATATATAGTATATATATATATATATAATATATAATATATATATATATTATATTATATATATATATATATAATATATATATTATTTATATATCATATTAAGGTCCAGTATATATATATATATATCAATATTATATAGTATATATATAGATATAATATATATATAAGTTATATATATATATATATATATATATATATATTGTATAATATATATATAAAAGCTTAATTTACCACTATTCATTGGCTGCCTTCAGGCCAATCGAGCGAAAGTGGTACCGCGTCTGAGATTTGTCTGTTGTCTGAAGGTAGGAAACGTGTTGCTTTGTGATCTGGTCTTCATTAGCCCAGCTACCTGGGACTGGGTCACAAATCCCTACATATACTGACTGAAACTTATATAAGTTTCATCCGTTTGAGGAATTGCTTTTAATTCACCCTCGGTGCGTCCAAATTCTTTAACGAATAAATGAGCATCGTATTTGGATAAGTTATGCATTATTATTGGAGTAAATTTAGGATTTCTAATTTGTAAATTACAACTTCTATGAGCAGGTCCTCTATATTTTCCTGTTCAAATGTATAGGTCTTCTTACTTTTAAAATCTGAGGCGTGTATATTCCTTTCTTACATACATAACAACGATTAGCATTTTCATGATTCATTTCTTCTTCCGAAGTTAAATTCATTGGTTTGTTCATTTTCAGTAATCTATAAATTCTTTTTTATTTTGAAATTAAATATTCTACAAACGTTTTAGGTGCTTCGTTTCCTTCAATAAATTTTAAGTTTTTGAAATCAATTCTACATTCACATTTCGTATAACAACACCAACTGTTTGGCTGATGTTTCTCAAATTAATGGTATAAGATTCTTTAATTTGTGAATTATTTGCATTTGAATAAATCCGAAATCTCGACTCTATTAAAAGCCGATCAAAAATTTGTCGAAACCACTTGAAACTTGAATTATAGAAATATACAGAAAACCTCATTGATACGCTTTGATATCCTAATTCTAAATTTCTGCCAAAGTCCAATTAATTCTTTTTTTTTTATAAAAAACGATGCCACAAAACTCGACGATTGGATAAAAGTTTTTCTTTATGTTCTTATCTATGAATGGACTCAATGCTTTTCATAAGTATATAATGTGTATTTTTATCATGTTGATATTAAAGTAAATCAACATGTTTTAGTATTTCTCAACGTTTGTAATTCTTAATGGAATATAATAAATTTCTTAAATTCATCAAGTCCAAATAGTTAACTAGACACATCCGTTTGGTTTTCTCAATTTGACTAATCCTGTTATTAATTGGAACTGGAAATTCTATCCTTTCCAATTATAATTTTGAGTACCTGTCTTTTATTCTTGGTTTGATAATCTATGAGATGCCTTCATCTAAAACAATCAGATCTTCCTATCGCAACCCATTTGAAACATTCTTATCATCTTTTTATTTTGGATATTATCAATCCAAATTTGTGTTTTTATATTTGACTGGAGTTTCAATATATGAGAGTAACTGTCTCACTTTATTTATGCTATCTTTATTCAAAAAAATAATATATTTCATAATCCATCCTATCCTTCTTTTTGTAAATTTGCTTATTTTTTCTTCAATTTTAATTGAGCTCTTCAAGTACAGTCTTCTTTTACTTGGAGAACATTATTTGTATATCACTTGTCCAGGAACCGTGATTAACAGTTATTTATCGTTCTTGTTTTCTTTCTCTATTAAATTTTTATAGAATTCAATCTGAAGCGATCAAATGGGAAAGTTCTGAGGCAAGGAGGACAGTCCAAAACTCTATCGGTATGCCCAAAATGATTGAGAGCCTAAGAAAAATATTAATTATACCCTTTACCACGAGTTCTTCAATCACACTCATATGTTAAAAATTTTCTCTTATCTCGTATTTTTAAAATATTTTTAATAACTTTTTTCCTACTTAAAAATACCTTAAAAATAACAACAGATTCGGAATCCTTGCACTTGAAAACCTATAAATCCATACCTTATTTATCTTTATATGTTAAGTAGAACCAGATATTTAACAATTGAAAATGTATTTTTCGGAATCCGTAGATTTTTTCCTGGAATGAAAAACCAAAACAGTTTTTTTTTTTTTTTACGATTTAGAAATTTTTTTCACTTTTATATGTAGAATATAATAAATTCGAAAAGTTGTCAGAGCAGATTTTTTAAAACTAACCTTTTTAAGGAAAATCAATTTTATTTATTTTTTACAGATGTTATAAAGAATTAATTATATATCGATTAGTTTTGGCCCAGATCGGTGGGATACGCTTAAGGCGAGGTACGCTAAAAAGAAATTAATTATTTCTTTTTTTCCTATATTTTTTGGATTAAAATTGCTTAAATATTAATTATTATCTTATTGAATTATTTAAATTTATTATTCAACGATCTTATGTTGTGTTATTCTTTGGCCTGTCTTAGTCCACTCTTTTCGTTCTTCT
>JABUQX010070459.1:22500-25000 GCA_015478945.1 Trachelipus rathkii | reverse complement strand
TCGGCCGAATATCCCTTCGTGAAGTCCCAACTTTTGCAGTGGTTCAGAGAACACTTGAAGAAGAAAGTAAATACAGAAACAGCTGAATTTACAAAAGCCGTAATGAAAGAAGAGGAAGATGTGCCCCTGTTTGCTTTAAGATTGTTGGGACTGGCGCAAAGAGCATTTCCAGGAAATGATGTAAAAAGAATGCCTATGGTGCGAGAAAAGTTCTTGGATAGTGTGCCGGAAGAGGTCAAGATTCGAGTGGAAACTGCATTAATGGGAGTAGAGGTAACCCAGGGTTCAGTAACCCCTTGGGAGCAGTTAGTAATAATGGTGGACAAGGTATACCGCGGAAATAAGAAGAAAGAAAATCCGGCCGTAGAAATAGTTGATTTGACTCAGTCATTACAAATGTCCACCATTCCCATGCAACATCAAATGGCATTACCCAGATATGATACTCAGGAGGGATTGTGTTGTTGCCGACAAATGCAAACACAACCCCAGCTTCGAGCTGTAACATCTCAAAGAAACGATAATAATGCTGCTAATAATGCAACACCAATATCATCAAGTAATTATAGGCCACCAAGATATGAATCATCAAATCAAATCACAACAAGAGAATTTAGAAATGGGCAGAGAAATTATCAACAAAGAAACCAAAATGGCTCCGCAGTTCCAACCTGCAACCATTGCAAGAAGAGAGGACATAACATGAGTGATTGTTGGAATCGGCCACAATGTATGTATTGTGGTAAACGAGGTCATGTCATAGAGGATTGCTACCTTGAACAAAATCGATGTCTAAAGTGTAAAGAGGTAGGCCATTTAGTAGGGGATTGTCCCAATGGTCGAGGCCAAACTCCGGCACCACCAAGAATAACGTGTCCCTTTTGTCAAAATGAACATTTAGGAAAAGATTGTCCACAAAGATCGGGAAACGGGGGAGCTCTGGCATGGAAGACCTCATGCCAGAAGCCGCAGCAACAGCAGAAGTAATAGACGAATATGAAGGGGGAGCTTGGGGAATTGATGTTGAAGGGGATGATCCTGGAGAGTCGAAGGAGATTCTTCGCGAATGTTTTAATCATACAACATCAGTTCAAGTGCCCCCAGTAAACAATTTTGAGATTGAGACCCCACAAGGGCAGGATCAGGTACAACAGGTATCTGTAATGGGTACAGTTAGTGACAAAGACATCCCCTTAGAGAATGAATATGACCAGGTAAGGGAGGACTCCCCCCTAGGAGTTTGATAGAAACAAATGCATGCAAATGCACGATACCGACACTCTGTCTAGAAGAAACGAGAATTGAAAACAAGAGTGAGGATTGTTTCGCAAGAGAGACATCATTCATTTATCATAGGTAATAAGAGCTCCCCAAAGACTTAATCTTGCAAGTTACCATAGTGGATCAACCACCTATGGAGCCTCTTACAGCGTTTGTAGATACGGGTGCAGAGGTGAGCCTTATATCGGCCAGCTGTTTCCATCTGTTAGACAAAAAGAAAAGTCCAATCTTGCCCACCGCTTTTCGAGGCGTCACTGGAATAGGAAGTGTCAGATTTCCAGTTTTAGGAGAAATAATGATCGCATTACGTTTATCCACCAATTATGTCCTGAAGCCTGGTCGTTTTGTCGTCGTGCCAGATCAATTGTCCGAATACGACTTGGTTTTGGGATATGACATTCTTAATCAAGAACATCTTTTACCTGATCTGTATCATAAAGAATTAGTAATCCGACGCGGGAATTATGTACAGACAGTAGCGGTGGATATGAGACAAGGTTTACCAAGGGAAGAGACCTGTGCCTTGGTAGAAGCTGTGAGTATTGCACCGCAGCGGTGTATGGTGGTAGAAGTTGAAAGAAAAGGACGACCAATTCCTATAAAACAACCCGTTCTGGTGGAGGCTTGGCGGGATTTGTCAAAAGATATCAAATTTGAACATTCCTTAGTAAATTTTTCGGGCGATAAAGCTTTAGTAATATTGCAAAACAAGGGTGAAACAACAAGATATTTAAAGAAGGGAACAATTGTAGGACAATTGGAAGAAATTACTACAGTGGAGGATCCCACTGGTGAATGTAAGTCGAATAAATGAGGTAAGTCCTAATGAAATTACTCCCGGAAGTGGGTAAGTCTCTGAGAATTTTAGTTGTTAGCGCTTTTGTGATTGATATTGTAGGGCGGATGTTAGACTGGGTCACGATCAAAAGGAATGCAAGTGTCATTTGAGTATTTTTGATTTGTTGATGCGATATCTCCTCTGTCGTCGAGTTTGGTGAGACTTCTTGAGTGGGCTGCAACAAATTTGTTATTTAATGTTCTATAGATTCGATTACTAGTTGGATCTGGATCCTGTGCAATGCCAGTTCTATGTTTAAGGTCTACAATTGTGCCCCATGCTAGAGGAAATCGAGGCAGATTGGCAAAGAAATTGGATACGTGTTTGAAGGAAATCGATCTTCGATGTAGGAGTCTAAGTTTCCCGATACTTCAGCTCCAG
>JABUQX010070459.1:15000-17500 GCA_015478945.1 Trachelipus rathkii | reverse complement strand
CACCACTTGTTATAAGTGCCAAGCATGTAAGATTTCTAATATCCTATACGTTCCGCCCACACTAAAAATAATCACTTCAAGACCTTTTGAATTGGTGGCGATGGATCTGATACAATTCCCTTGTTCAGCTCAAGGGAATAATTATGCCTTGGTGATGGTAGATCATTACACCAAGTGGGTGGCTGCGGTTCCGCTGCGGAATAAACAAAGTATAAATGTAGCCAACGCATTTCAACATCGAATATTGCCATTTTTACAAAAGTTACCAGAACGACTGCTTACAGACAACGGCAGAGAATTTATAGGGCCGGAATTTGAAGATCTTTTAAAACGCCAACAGATTAAACATGTACTGACTACTCCTTATACACCATCCTCCAATGGAGCTGTCGAGCGGGTCAATCGTACCATTAGTCAGTACCTTAGAATGTCTGTAAAGAAGTCAAATAGGTGGGATGAAGAATTATCACAGGTTTTACTGGTTTACAATCACACAACTCATTCAGAGACTAACAGAACTCTCTGTGAGAATATACTAAAAAGAGCGCATGAACTACATACCGGACTTCCTTTGCCTGTTGAGGAAGAATGCTGGACCTTGAGAGTCATGAAAGATTTGTTCCTTATGAATTACATCAGATGGTGGGATTAAAAGTGCATCTTCCCGGAAACCTGACAGTAAATAAGTTCCACCCTAGATATAGTGGCCCTTATGAAGTAATCAAGGTAAATGACAACAAGGTCACCTATACAATAAAATCCTCAGCGGACGGGAAGCAATATAAAGCTCACCATAAGCAATTAAGGATATGGAAAATGCCCCCTGATTATTTGATGAATAATCCGACATTCCAACGATATGCGTTAAATGAAGATCGAGAACCAATGTTGTATGATGAAGATAAAGTCGAGGAGGTTTTCTGATATGAAGTGGAGGGTAACAATAACTGAACCTGACAGAATGAATGATGTTGATAATGATGATGACGATGATGACGACTATTCATTTGTCGGATTCACTATTGATGAAGAAATATTGGCTACCATTAAAGACAAATTTAAAGAACTTTTAAAAGAACAGGAAAAGATAAATTTAGGGTTAGGAAAAATATTAGATAAGGAAATAGGAAGTAGACAGATAGAATTCGATAATATAGCTCATAGGGAAGAGGAAGAATTTAATGAATATTTGGAATGGGACACCTCTGATTTGATTGAGGAGGCAGAATACCGTTGGGAATCTATGAGAGTTCCACCGGAAAATTTGAGGGAATCTTACCCCACTGATAAAACCTTTGAAGAACGCATTCAAGCATATTCAACCCCTATAGTGGGAATACCCCTAAATGAAGAAGCCGAAATAGAGGCATATTTGGATACTGAGCAAAATGAAGAAGATCAGCCAATTCTTCCTGATGAGCTGTCCTTTGAAGGATTCGAGGACGTAGATATATTAATAAGTGAACGGCTAACGGAGCTTACGTCGAACAGAGAAAGAAATACTCGTCCTTATACTCGGTCGCGGGGGCCGTGTCAGGACCTGCCAATCGTCTTTCCCTTTATGATAGAAAGAAAGAAACGAGATAAAAAGAAAAATTAAGATAAGATAAAAAACATCTGTACAAGAAATAAATATAGCCAATACAAAAGAAATTAAATGGAGAAAAGCATTTCCCTTGTGCGTCAATACTGGAATTGACGGGTGGGGAGGAATGAGACGGATTTCATATATGTCTTGTTTTCCATCCTTACAGGTAGTTGTGAAATTGGAATGAAAATATAAAAAGAAAATATAAGAACGAAAATAACTAGAAGAAATAAATTTTGAACTTAAAGAAGATCATTAAAATAAAAGAAAAAAAACAGAAAAATAGGATACCAAATTCCTGGCCTTATTAAAAGGGTAAATATTAAATATCATTATGTTCCTAATTATGTGTTTTGCTATAGTGAAGTAATAGTAATAGTAAATGAATAAAGTAAATTTAGAATTGAGTTAAATTTTGTTGACTTTTGAAGAATTTATAATCAGGAATTTATTGTGTAGATGATGTCTTAGAAATGATTATTAATTCTTGTTTCTGTTTAGCTTCCAAGTAGTGATCCCGAAGTTAACATCCCAGTTCCTGATCCCGAAGTTCGCAAAGTAAAGTCAATATCCGGGGTTTGGAATCTATCACACCCCAGCATTGAAGTGCCTAGTCCACCGCGTCTGAGGCTGAATACATCATTGAAGATCTGCCAACATCGCACAGAGATTGAAAAACAAAGTCTGCTATTTGCAACTTTCTCTTCTATCAGTTGAAGGAAGGGAATCCTCAGCGGAAAAGCCATTACCCTCAAGGTTTTAGCAATCTTTTCAGAAATAAGTATAAACAGTGTTCGTGTTGAAAAGAAAGTGTGTGAAAAATATAAAAATAAATATAATTCTTGTTACCAACAACGACTGCGAAGATAAAGACTTCGAATAATTACAAATAAATAAAAAAATTGTTGTGTT
>JABUQX010070459.1:0-10000 GCA_015478945.1 Trachelipus rathkii | reverse complement strand
CCTAAATTTTCGCGTTCCAAAGTCATGAGTCCCCCAATATTTTCTTTTCGATGTTAAGGCGAACATACGCGCACGCGCGCACACATACACACACACACACATACACACACACACTCTATGATAGATAGATGTTCTAGAGAAATTAAATTTTTTTTGATAACCTGACCTAACCTAAACTATATGCAATTTTGATTTTTTAATTTTAATTTAACTTAATTTTATTTTTTAATTTTTATTTTTTGCCATTATTTTTAGTTTCCACTAAAGTATTGAAAATAAATAAGGAAAAAATGTTTTATTTTTTATGGGTATCATGTTTAAATTAAGTTTTGAAACACGATTATAATATATTTTGGAGTTATTTATTAAAATTAATAATTATTATTTTTTTTTTTAGTTCTTGCATTACCAATGTACTCTATTTTTCAAAAATATTAAGTTTTCTTGTAGATATAGTGTTTTTTTTAGATACAGGGGCACCTAATCTGGAGACTGGGCCATATAATATATATATATATATATATATATATTATATATATTATAATTATATATATATATAGGTATATATACTATATATATATATATTATATAATATATATATTATATATATATATATATATATATATATATAAATTATATATATATATATATATATATATATATATATATATATATATATATATAATTATATATATAAATATATATTTATTAATCCGGTATTAGCGTCGCGGCGGGGTGACGTTTGACACTTTAAGGTATAACTTCGCTCTCCCCACTTTCCCCTTAATACACTTTTTGGATTTTTTTTTTCCTGAAAATTTGAAGGCCCTATAGTAGGTCATAAGCACACAAAAAATAATAAATGTAATTCTAATAATCCATAGTTTTATTAAAGTTTAAATAAAGATCATTTAGACTCAGTTTTAAGGGGTTGTGAATTCGGACCACCACCATTGTGGGCGTGAATTGGCCAATCTTTTTTAAAATTCCTCTTTTATGTATTATAAATTCAATTTTATATTTTTAATTTTACTTATATTAAAATTGTTTTATATTTAAAATTTAAGTTAATAAGTAATTAAAAATTTAATAATGAAGCCAATAAAAATAAGCATAAAAAGAATGTGGTGCCCAATTCACCCCATTCGGGGACAAATTTTGACACTTTATTGAATTCATATTTTTCCATATAAATTCATTTTTTATTTAATTTTATTAACTTAATTATAAGTAACTGTTTATTATATTTAAATTAGCTATACGTAATAAAATGTTCAATAATGAATTAGGGCTACATTAAAATAAGAATAACAATGGTTTCCCAATCCACCCCATCATCAATTTTTATTTGGGGGATGAATCGGGCCAAGTTAGGCTCAGCGATTTAACCACTATGCACTGATTTGGAACAAAAAAATTTTAGCTTTGCCAGTTTAAAAGTAACATACTCAACATGTATAACAAAATATATAATTAAAATCTCTCCATAACTTTTTACGCTAAAACCAAAGTTAAAAAAAAACTCGCATTTTTCAAATGTGAAATTCTATTAAAGGACATTTTATACCACTTAATTTAATTATATTTTTTAAAAATATAAAAAACTCTCTAGAATTAAAGATAATTTAAATAAAACTTGTAAGTACTACCACGATGAGCCAAAAATTAAAATTTTTTTTTTATTAGTCACCCCGCCCGACGCTATATAAACATATCTGACCGGATATCCGGTATCCGGTCTATCGGCTAATTCCACTATCCGATATCGCTCGGATATTCCGGTTACCTTCCAGCCGATATCCGGTATCCGGCTAATTCCACTATCCGGCCCATCCCTAATTATATATATATATATATATATATATATATATATTATATATATATAATATATATATATATATATATATATATATATATATATATATATATATCCTTCAATTTGTCTGATAGTTTCCCTATCTATCTGACCCACTGTTGTATGTTTACATAGGCGTTTTCGTTTTCTATTTGTGCTAACGAACGGAAGAAATTGTCGGTGTTTTGCAGTTTCGTTTTTTGGTTAAACCGCAAAAATCGTAAAAAATACTTAACAAACTCGTAAGGAATTTCTTTAATTCTATAGGTTGCTATTTCTGTGATTTGAGGAATTTAGGCACTTTCTTATGAAAAGTGATGTAAACCAAAAAAATGATGGCGTGGTAGGCCCGTTTGAAATTTATAACGTTTCATTAATTAAAATCAGCTTTAAATCTAATTTCTTCCAAATCGATAAACTCCAATACAATTAGCATTGATTCAATTTTTTCTTTGTAATTATTATAAACTATTTGTTATTAGTTTTTATTTCTGTTTATCCGAAATCGACGAGCTCCAACATCACAACAGCTGATTTCAATTGTTTGCCAAAACCAAAAAGTAAACCCTCGCCAGAAATTAGTGTTCTTTTTTGCACTGAAATTCAGGCAATAGTACAAGGCAATCAGGATGCCAAAAAGTCTTAAATGGAATATTAAGTGTAGGTTTAAGTGTCCTTTATTATAAAAAGATTCCAATTTTTTAAGTTCTTCACCTTAGAAGCATTTTGAAGAATGAAGAATTTTTGACAAGAGATAACAGTGCCTATTTGAGGGTCAAGTGATCTCTGACAGCTAATTCTCTGGTTGAGAGTTGGGGAGATTAATTCGAAAGAAAATGCCCATGCTGTTGAAGGCTCACATCTTTTAGTTGTAACTTGTAAGAAAGTTGACTACATAGTCGATGCTTACAGTGGCCCATTTATATTTGTAAACGATGTGTGACCTCAAGTTCAAGGGGATGCTTTCTTTAATCTTTAAAACCTACCATTGAGCTGTTGTTAATAAAAGATTATAAGGAAACTTACATTGTGGAAAGTTTATGTTTAAGATATTCTAATCTGAAAGTGGAAGATATTGGAAGGGGAGTAGATATTTAGGGAAGCCGGAAGAAAAAAACAGGAAGTTAAGGAACATCATATGCAGTAGTTTTAAGGCGACAAGTGTTATCGAGGAAACGAGAAACAAGTTTATCAAAAAGGTTTGGGGATAAAGGCTAAGCTAGAAAATTTACGGAGAAAAGTGGTGATTTCTTCATCGGAAAAACTATCCAATCAGAACAAATAACAAAGGCTTGTTGGTATGCGGAACCTTTATTAGACCTGCAATTTTTATTGATTTAAAGGGGGAGATAGAAATACAGAAAGAAATTAGTTCCAAGTAAAGTATTAGTTGGGCTTGCGGTAAATAGAAGTAGCAAGTCCACTAATACTTTACATGGGACTAATTTCTTTAGTTCTATATCCTTTAATCATAATGTGTATTAATACGAAAGCGTTACGATAGAATGATTTTTAGTATTTTCTTTGCTTTTTAATTTAGAGACAGTTTTCGTTTTTTGTCATTGTCATTTGTGCTTACGCTCGATAAGAAATGCTCACACAGTTTAGTAGTAATTTCCTGCTTCAGGGTTCACACTTTTCTGGAAATTCAGGGAAAAAAATCAGTCAGGGGAGGGGTTTTTATAATCATTGCTGAAAGTCGAAAATTCCAAAAAAGTCCGGGGAATTTTAAAAATTTCAAAGCATATGAAGAATGATCCATGGGACCAAAGTTACATATTTTTGATATATTTCTTTTCCTTTACGTATAAATGTGGAATAAGAGATGTTTTGATAAGTGAATGAAAAGGATTTGGGCGAGAGGAAACGACATCCCCATTAAATCTACTTCTTTTCCTGGAAATCGGTAGTTTTTTTAGTTTCACTATGACCTCTATTTACTTCCTATTTGTCAGTAAGAAGTTGGATTTCAAGTTCATCCTTCCGATTAAAGGTGATTGGTATATGGATGTGTGATGTGTTTTAGACTTATGACTTAATCTGTTTATATCTTTTTTCTCTTTTAGGATTTATTATTTTTTTTTTTTTTATTTTTTTGAGGATTTGAACGAAGTGATTTGGATTTTTGTGCAGTTGACAGCCGAAAATCTCTCAACAAACAAAACCATTGCAAAATGTTCTGTTCAAACCAAAGATGTATTTTTAAAATGCAAACTGGCTTTTAAAATGCTTTCTCTAGAATGTGAATCCTTTTTACGAAAAGTTCCAAAACGTCAAGACCCACTTGGTCATTTCCTGTTTCACAGATACAATTGTCTCGTACTAAATTATGGAAAGATTTCTTAAGTCCAGTAAAATGCCTGCTACACAACTAATCTTTTGTATAATTAGATTTACATGACAGACAATCTGCGTGATGTAAAAAGGTATTAATCTTGGATTTCAAACCAAAAAAAAACTACTTAAAGAAGTCACTTCGAATGAAAGTAAATATCCTAAAATTCAAACTTGAATTCCAGACAGTGCTAATCAAAATGACAGAAAAGATATTAATAAGATGTCCTCTGAAGTACAAGCTGTCCAAGGGCTCTCATCATTGAATCCTAGTATAGTTTTCATCAGCCAGAACAAGGAAAACAAGATTTGCTTTATTGCTAGAGGCATTGTACACCAATGACTGAATCACAGATTCTGTGGCTGATAAAGCAAAAGCACAATGCACTCTAACTTTGCAGTGAAGCTCATTCTAACCTTTGAATTAAAATTCAAAATATTTTTGGATGGTGGACTGTCCTTCTAAGAGACTTGATGAATTTTTTTTTTCTATAGTACCTGGGAATCAATGTTATGCAGAATTGTGGCAAATTATTAAATTAGGACTGATATTTTTGCATGGAAATGCAACAGTGGAAGGAGAGTTTTCTGTAAATAAAGCAATTTTAGTAGAGAATCTGAAAAAACATAGTCTGATTTCTCAAAAAACAGTGCACAATGCTATAAGATCTCATGAAAGTATTCATAAAGTTCCCATCACTCAAAAAATGTTGACAAATGTTAGAGCTGCCCATAGGTGATATGAAGAACATCTCAAAGAAAAAATAAAATATATTTAAACAGACCAATAAACTTGAAGAGCAGAGGAAGATGACAAAAACAAAGCTTTTGACACAGAGACGCATTAAAATCAAAAATTCAGAGGGTTTGAGAAGAAAAAGTTAACCCTAAAATTTCCCCATTTAGAACCTTTGTATCACAGTGGACGTTATTCCACCTAGGCTATTAATGTTAAGCTTTAAATTTATTTATCTTTTTGTAATAAATAAAACGCTTACTTTTTGGAAAAAAATAAAAAAAAGTTTTGAAAAATAAGACGGATATGGTAAGTTATAGGTAAAAAAATAAAAAAAAAAAAATTTTTAAATTCATCCATGATGATGAACAATTTAAAGTAAATTTTTCAATAGTTTAATGTTATGGAAACTGAGTTTAAATAGCTTTGCAATAATGATTTAATTTAGATATTTTATACGCCAAAAATAACGAAAATTCGCGAATTTGGTCAGGATAGTCAGGGAATTCAAATTTTAAATCGGATATATATATATAATATATATATATATATATATATATATATATATATATATATATATATATATATATATATATATATATATATATATATATATACTATATATATATTTTATATATATATATATATATATATATATATATTTTTATATATATATTTTTTAATAAACGTGATGAATCTTAATGCGCGAGCAGGTTATGGCCTGGGCACTGCTGCAGTGTAGAGAATAGTATGGTTTCATTAACCAGTGCTTCGATATATGATCTTTTAGTATATATATATTATATATCTATGATATATAAGACTTTTGTACTATGAAGTATAAATAAAAATTATATATATGATTAATAATTAACATGCTCTTATATAAATAATAAAATTTATATTAAAATAATGAATTATATAACATAATATTAATTTTGAAAATTATTTAAAAAATAAAATAAATATATTATATAATAATAAATATATATATATAATATATAAATAGTTGTCTGATACACAAAAAAAAAACCAATTTTCACTAGATTATTGCCTTAATAACTATTAAAAAACAATATTATATAATATTATGTGTATAGAAGTTGTAGAATTTATATCAAAATTCTTAATATATGGAGACAGTCCCCATATTGCCATACGTAAACCATATTGAATTAATTTGTTCATTTATTGCATTCGTACACGTTAAACTTATTTGATCAAAAAATAAAAAAAATAAAAAAAAAACCAAATGTTACAAAAAAATATAAAATACCGTATAGCCTATGTTGAGAGCAATAATAAAAAATACTCTCACTTTCTAAAAAAAAACCCTTTAATCGAAACTCTCTAAATGATTCAGTTTTAAATCATTCTTTAAAGAGTTAATAGATCTTTATAATTTAATTTATTTTAAATATTTTTTTTTCTAGAAATTACATAATAATTTTAATTTTCATGATATGAGTCTTATATATTATTATTAATGATAATATTTATATAATTAAAATATAAATTTAAAAATGAAATATATAAATTTAAAATATTTAGTGAAAATAAATTAAAAATAAATTATAAAAATATTAAGATATTTGATATTATTAACAAAAATTATTTAGCTTTAGTAATTATATTAAATAAAATATTTATATTTATTGAAGAAATTTTTTTTCAGAATCCCTCACTAAACATAAGATAATCAAATAATTATGCTCAGTATAAATTCTTTTAAATTAAAGCATATAAATAAAAGTATAATAAATATCTAACAAAAAATATGTATAAAAAAAAAAAAAGTAAATTATTTTAATAGAGAGTAAATGATAGGGTAGGCAAGTGAAGAAAAAATTGTTACTCTTTAAAAAGTGGAGCCTATTTTTTTATATATGGTTTTATAGTTAACTAATACCTTAAAAACATAATAATTAACAAATAATTAACAATACTAACGGTTTGTTATAAATAATATGAGGCATTGGCAAATAATATTATGCAAAGAGAAATATTTAAAAAATAAAAAATAAATAACTATTTTATTAAAAAATATTTCAAACAAAACGCGAAAAAAAATTATTTTTTGGGACTCTATTTACGGGAAAACTCCTATAAAAAAAATATATAAATATTTATCAATATATTGATTGACACTAGCTGATAATGAGCTTTCAACCTATAATTGTGTTAGATAGATTAGTAGAAATGTGTATATATATTAGCTGGTTTAATTGCTCAGATTTTAGACTGAATTTTTTAAAAAATACTGGCACCCTAGCAATATTTTTAGTCTACTTTTTAGTTTTTTGTTAGTTTTTGTCAATGGTAATAGTATTATATTGGTTATTCCTGATGAGACTTTCAGAGTTGTTATTACACCGAGGTTTACTGAGTCAAAATTTGGACCCACTTCCCAAGTCAAGGGGTGATTGAGGGGGTAAAGAATAAAAAAATAATCAATATTAAATATACTGAATACAATAAATGGATGACTAGTATTTTCGGAAGTGGTTAATATATTATAAATATATTACTAGTAATATACTAAAATTTCAACAGGTGTAAGATTTTGGCTTTTAAATCCTTGTCAAATATCAGACAAGCAGGTTGAAGAAATGTTAATTAATAGCTTCACACCGTGCACGATTTATGTTGTAGAAACTGTTACATACAGAGATTGAAAACCTGTACTATTCAAAAGAGTAGGATATTTAATTTCTCACATAAAAACTGTCATATTCCGTCTGACTGACCCACTTATAGAGCCAATTTTTTTTAAAATATAAAAATTTTTGTTATGAAAAAATCATAAAATATTCAAGATGTATTTATATTTTTTAAATGTTTTTTATATTTTTTTTGACTGAGATCTACTGCAACCTGCGCAACGCACGAAAACTTTTATTAATAAAATAAAAATTTTTTTTTTTAAATTTTTTGTAAAAAGCACAGGTTATTTTTTTGACATACATAACCCCCCACCCCCCCCCTCCCTAAGTGAGGTTTTTTTATGATTACTATTTTTTTCATGGGGGTTTTCTGAGACCCTCCACATTACTGAACAGAATTAAAAAAATTAATTACAAACCATACAAGGCTACATATTATTTGTTTAGATAGAGATGTAAAATATATGACGCATAAATATACAATGCAACATTTATCTAATTAATTTGGAAATTGGTTTTTTTTTATTGTATGGAAAAGTGGGTTTTTTATTAATATGAAGACTTCTTAAACTCACAAAGTGAGTCTAGAGGGGGGAGGGATGGGAGCTGCACATAAATAAATTTTTCATGAAAAATTGGATATAAATGTGGAATGAAGATCAAGGATGGGAAAATGACCAACAGTGATAATGAATCAAATTATAATATGCTTTTAAATAATTATATAAATTTCTTAAATAGCAGTGAATGCTTGAGGAAAAAGTCTACAATAAAAGAGTCGTTTCCAGAATATGACTTGAAAATTTTGTGATTAAAATAATTTTAACTATATTAAATGAAAAAAAAAAAAAAAAAAAAAATAATTATACACCATAAATTCAAAAAATTGAACTTCGATTAACACTATATTAATATAACAATTTTTTATTCACTCGTACTAGATGCGTGAGATTTAATACGATTTGCCACCAAATTATTTTATCGCTTCTAGAACTCTATTTATCCGAGAATACTAGCAATTGAGGTCTGTTTATGTAACCCAAATGGGCTTTCTGGTTTTTTTATTGTGTAACAAGCAACTAATTATATATATATTATAATTAATATAAATAAAATATTATATTAATTTATAAATAATATATAATATATAATAAATTATAATATATTATAATATAATATATAATAATATATATAAGTAATTAATAATATATATAATAAATATGATCAAAAAAAATATATATATATTATTAGGCCATATAATTATAAGGAGAAATAGTAATCGGGTATCGGCAAAAAAATATTTAATAGTATCGAGACACAAAAAAGAGAAATAATCGTAAGTGTTAAAAAAAATTGTGATGCTACTATATGATATCTTAGGTTAATATCACGGGAACGAAAATTTTATAATATGGTATACGGTGTCCAAAACTAATTATAATATAATATATATAATAATAATATATAATAGTATTAATTATAATAATAATAATATTTAATATTATTATAAATATAATATATATATATATATAATAATTGTAAAGTTTTAAATCATCTTCTAGCTAACAATGATAAAAAGTTTAGAACTTTAACCCATTCTCCATGCGGCAGTCCTAAAAACTAGAAGTCGACAAGTCCTACATTATCGTCAACTACCGAGGCAAAAATTGTACTATAACCCTTATATTATAGCGTTTCGACAGACTAAATATATACGAATTTTCACCGCTAGTGAATAATTTATAGTTTCCACCGCAATTTCAAATAATTATTTTAAGTTGATAATAATTAAATATAAGTATGCTACCGCAATAATTATATAATATAATAAAAAATATTAATAATAATATTAATATATATATAATATTAATATATAAAATAAATAATCTATATTAAATAATATAAATATTAAATATAATAAAATATTATAAATTTATATAATAAAAATTATATATATAATATTAATATATATATATATTAAAATATATAATAATAATATAATTATTATATTATTACCCATATATATTATATATATTATATATATATATTTATATAATAACATAATTATATATATTATATATTAAATATATTATATATAATTATATATTATTATAATATAAAAATTACCTAATTTAAATAGTTAATGAGCTATGTATTTATGTAGGTTGATTTATAATATTTATCATTTGAATATAAATATATACTTTAATAATTATATATATAATAAATAATATATTATAATAATTATATATATACTATAATTCTCAACAGAAATACCTTAAGACACATAATTATGTGGGTAGTCGCTCATAATTCACATATTAATAGCGTAAACATTTTATTTCTACAACAAAATATTATAAAATTATTTATGTATAAAAGAAAATTCAAATATTTTTGAACTTTATATAT
>JABUQX010070458.1:45000-51443 GCA_015478945.1 Trachelipus rathkii | reverse complement strand
AGTATATACAAGAACTTATTTTGATGTGTTCATGTATTGGAATAAAAACTTTGTGTATGTTTACACATTATTCGTTGGGTTTCGTATGATAATGGTCAAGATTATGATAATCCTTGTTAAATATTGCTATGTCAATGTAAATTAACGTTAATATTGTTAGAGATATGCTTGGAAAAAAAGTATGAATAGGTTTACGTTTTGTATGCAATATTAGTTACTTTACAGGTGTTAATTGTGGAGCTTTGTTAATGTGTTAACACTTTATTTCTTGGCTTAATTTGTGTTAGTTTGTCGTATGTTTTGCGTACATTATTTTTAGTTCATATGATGCATGTTAGCTATATTAATTATGAAAACCTTGATCTGTTAGCATATATTCATATGGTTTAAGTACATTAAAGAGAATCATTTTGCGCTATTGTTTATCCGAAATGATACTCTTAATGCTACTTAAATCAGTTGTTAATGTAAAAATTAACATTGATATGTTTAGAGATTAGGCTTGAAAAAGTGTGAATAGGAAACGTTCTGTATGCAATGTTAGGTACTTACTTGCCTTTAAGTATGGGAAACTTTGTTAATGTTAGGTTGTTTATTCTAGCGTAAGGTGCGGTTAGACTTTGTTATGTACATTATATTCTGTTAGTTGCTAGGTAAGCTTATGCTTAGCTTTATCAATGTGAAAACAATTGTTACGTTAGCATAATATTCGTTGGTTAGTATATATATAAAGAACTTATTGTTGTACTATGTTATTGTTGTTGTTGTTGTTGTTGTTGTTGTTGTTGTTGTTGTTGTTGTTGTTGATGTTGTTGTTTGTTGTTGTTGTTGCTGGTTCTCTAACAGCGAGAATATATACCCTTTTTTGAACTGATATGGTTCGTTTTCGTGCGTTGTATTCTTGTTTTTACTTTCTTCTGATTGGTTGTGAAAAGAAAGAAATTTCTCGTACTATTAAGGCGTTGTTTTACGCATACGAGTTCCGTTTCGTAGGACATTTTTTCACTGTATTGGTGATACGATGACATCTCCCCGCATCCCCACGTCTGTTGTTGATATATTCACGAAGAGCCTTCGTTATTCCCAGCGTTGTGTCAATAAAATTTTATCGTCAACCCAGTAAAAGTATATAGATTAGAATTTCAGAACGAAGAGTTCAAAAAAAAAAAAAAAAAAAAAAAAAAAAAAAAAAAAAAAAAAAAAAAAAAAAAAAAAAAAAAAAAAAAAAAAAAAAAAAAAAAAAAATAAAAAAATAATAGACCTTTATTCGTTTGTGCTGATGGATTACATCAAGATTATCGATTATCGCAGCTGCGATGGCTTAGAGGATAAGTGTGTGTTATCCGGTGGATCGACAAGTAGTGAAATATCTATCAGAGATGACAGTGTGAGAGTGATCGTGTGAGAGGTGATAATAGAATAGACGTTGCGTTTTCGTCATGTGACGGTATTAAAATATTGATGTACGTAATTACTGGAAACCCATCGATTGTGTGACCTTCATGCGTACTTTCGTGTATAGGTTTCACAGTTTGAACGTCTGAAAATTATTACAGCATTGGTTAAAATAAAAAACGAATTAAACATCGCACCTTAACGATGTTGACATACTGAGGACTTAATACATTATAGCCCATGGTGTAATCTATGATATTTTCACCGAAACATATGGTTTCCCGTATTTAATTCAGTATACAGGAAATGCTTTAATAACTATCAGCTTGGGTGATTTTACTTCTCTCTTGTATGAGAGAATGAGTGCTGTTGAATCGTTATACGCCAAAAATGGTTCAGTGTTGCTGAAGGCATTTATACTTTCATCCTTTTCAAAGAATGTTGAATCTTTAGAGAGAGATATATAGAGCTTACCCAACTTGAATCCTGTCTCTGATTAGAGGAATTATTATATTTTAAAATAAACTTATATTTTTTTTTATGTATTTTAATGTTTTTATGTATTTAATTATTAATGCACTTTTCAAGAAAATTATATGTTTATAAAATACGAAACTTGTTTACTTCCCGCTTATGTTCGCTTATTGACTTACAATGATGATGATGGCTGTTTATTCGTTTGGTTGTTGTGTGTTAAGTACGATGTTCATAGTTTAGCTTTTACAGAGAGTAAAAACTTTACTGTGTTTGTCTTTACCATTAGGTATTATGAGGGTTAGGTAAGGTTATGCTAAATTTTTTGTAAATATTACTATGTTAATGTTAAAATTAACATTTTCATGTTGGAGATATGGTTGATAAAGTATGAACGGATTATGTTTTTGTGAGTCTTGTATTACTTTACTGGTGTTAAGTGTGGATCTTGGTTATGGTTCAGTAAATTTCTTGCTTAAGATGTGTCTGGTTTGCCATTGTACATTATATTCTTAGTTCTGGTAATGTTATGTTGACTTTATTAATATGAAAACTTTTGTGACGACTGCATACTTTCGTCAGTCTATATGATAGTTACACAATGTCGTTATAGTAAATTTTTGTTACCATATTACCATTTGAATGTAAAATGAAACATTGTTATGTTAGAGGACATGCTTGACAAAGATAAAAATGTGATAAGTTACGTATTGCATGCTATGTTAGTTACTTTATGGTGTTTAATGCGGTACTTGTTAATGGTTTGATGCTTATTTCTGTTAAAATGTGTTTAAGGTTTGTTGTTGTACATTATCTTCTTAGTTCAGTTGATGCTATGTTAGCTTTATTAAATGTGAAAAACTTTGTTACGTTAGAAGTATACTTCATTGTCTGTATGATTAATTAACACGGTTATGGTGAATTTTGTTAAATATTACAGTCTTAATGTAAAATAACAGCGATATGTTTAGAAAAAGTGTAAGTAGGGTTTACGTCTTTGTATGCTATATTAGTTACTTTTACTGGTGTAAGTGTGGAAACTGGTAACGTTAACAAGTTGTATTCCTGTTTAAAATGTGTAAGTTTGTCTTTGGGGGTTATATTCATAGTTAGATGATTACTATGTTAGCTTTATTTAATGTGAAAACTTTGTTACGTCCACATATATTGTTTGATGTTTGTATAAAGAACTTGATTTTATGTTATGTTTATCCAAAATGATACTCAAAATGTGACCTTAATCAATAGATCAATAGATCACAGATGGTCAGGAGGGAGGTTGGATGCTGGTTGGATGGTGGTTTGATTTTACTGATTTACTGCTTAGGGAGTAAAAACGTAAATTTGTTAAGTTATAAATAAAAAGAATAAGAAATTTTATTTATTGATTTATTTATTATTATTTGTTATTTCTTTGATGTTCTGAACCTTATTTTCGAAATCTATCAGACCAATGAAACATATTATAAGGACACCAATATTGTATTATTACACAAAATTTAATAACTCGGCACCGCCCGGAGCCAGCACCGGTTGCATCTGTCAATCCTAACTCCTCTGAGTCAGTTCCTTCTTATTCTTTTTCCCTCCTTATTTCATCTTCATCCATTCTTCTTCCTCCTTCGACCTCTGTTTTGCACTCTGTGCTCTTTTTTTCAGTCGAGACCCCTCTAATGGGGGGTCCTAGACATCCCTATACGGACTTATAACCATCATATTCGAACTCTATGACCTTGAAAACATATATAGGGACACCAATATGTTGTTATAACGACTGTTTATTAATTCGACACCGCAGTGGCTCCAGCACCGGTGCCGGAGCCAACTCCACAGATTCACATACCACGTATTTCTAGAAACTCAACTCTGAATCCTCGCACCAAATTTCAGCTTTATACGCTCAATTAATTTTTTTTTTTAATGGGGGTGGGGTCCCCCTTCGGGGGACCCTTGGGGACGTAACAACGTCCATGACTAGGGTACCTCCCCATCTAACACCACTCCAAATTTTACACCGATACGATAACTCAAACTTATATAGATATATGTCGGAGCCTGAGGCGCGGTGCGGGGCGGTGCGGACCGGTGCAGTGCCGTGCAGTGCGGACTCGGAGTAGTTAGAAGATCCAGAAGGGTTTAAAAAAACAACTCAGAAGTGATCCCCTTCGGGGATCACTTCTTCGATGTAATAATAATAATAATAATGGGTATGTGTATGTAAACCCAGAAGGGTTTAAAAAACAACTCAGAAGTGATCCCCTTCGGAGATCACTTCTTCGATGTAATAATAATAATAATAATGGGTATGTGTATGTGTATGTGCGCGCGCGTGCGCTCTCGCGCGCTGACGTAATTTCGTCTGCGACGAGATTACGTCATCTCGCTCGAACCTAACTCTCGTTAGGCCTAAACTCATCCGCTCACATCACGCAACAAAGACGTAAGCGCAATATCGGCGTCCACCCTCGGGGGTGACCCCCCCTCTATAACATCCCCCCGGCTTGGAAATTTACATGGATTCGAGCTTATCCCATCATAGATTAATATTCCAAGTTTAAAGCAAATATCTCTTATACTTTTTGAGAAAAAGCTGCCAACCGCCGGACGTAAATACTACTAATATATATATATAATATATATATATAATATATTTATATATATATATATATATTATATATATAATTCATATTATATTAGATTATATAAATATATTATATATAATATATATATATTATATAATATATATATATTAGTATATATATATATGGATGGAAATACTACCAAACTTCAGTAGTGGCAAATTTACAGAATTCACTTCCCCCTTGAGGTTATAAAATGAAGAATAGAAGCTAATTAATTTTAATTGTAAATTAATATTGGAAATAAAGAAAAAACAACACTACACAGATAGTGGTTAAACGTCGAGCTTTCGTGCTCGTACTCGAGACACTTCATCGGGACAACTGAGTTATACAAAATTTAATTATTACAATTTTGGCTACTTTTTAAATTTGGCTCCTTGGTAACTATTTTCTTTGGGTGGATAAAATACTTTTACCAATGTTATACTTTTTTGATAAGTTTGCCGAAGGACGATGATTCTTTGAGGTACATATTAATTGTTTCGTCTAGCTGAATTTCACCTTGTTGTTGATTAAAGTTGTTGCTGTTCTTGATGATGAAGGATTCATAAATTTTTCTATTTTCTGTGTTCTGAATGTGTTTTATGATGGTGGCGTTGTTTATATTAATTGTGTGATTGTTAATTTGTCTATGCTTTACTACGGAGGAGGATTGTTTATCATCATTTAAACGCTTTTGTTTGTTTTTAATTAATGTTCGAAATTATTGGTTTCCCCTATATTTTTTTAGGGGGGTCAATTATTACAAGGAATAGTATATATGCCTGAATCGATGTTTTGGTTGTTATTATTAGTAGGTTTAAGGGACTGTTTAAGGGTTATATTATTAGATTTAACTATTTTTACGCAATCAGGGATATAGTTACGAATAATATTATTGGGTATGTTAGGTATGGGTAAAATGTTTGTGTACTGAGTATTAGTTAAGGTTAATTGTAAATCGTATCATAAAGCCAAACAAAAATATTTACAATTAACCTTAACTAATACTCAGTACACAAACATTTTACTCATACCTAACATACCCAATAATATTATTCGTAACTATATCCCTGTTTGCGTAAAAGACTAATTTAAAATTCTTAATAATTTAAAATTTCACCTGTCCCAGTAAACCAATAATAATAATAACCAAAAACATCGATTCAGGCATATATACTATTCCTTGTAATAATTGCCCCCCAAAAAAATATATAGGGGAAACCAATAATTTTGACATTAGATTAAAACAATACAAAAGCGATTTAAAGGATGATAAACAATCCTCCTCCGTAGTAAAGCATAGACAAATTAACAATCACACAATTAATATAAACAACGCCACCATCATAAAACACATTCAAAACACAGAAAACAGAAAAATTTATGAGTCCTTCATCATCAAGAACAGCAACAACTTTAATCAACAACAAGGTGAAATTCAGCTAGACGAAACAATTAATATGTACCTCAAAGAATCATCGTCCTTCGGCAAACTTATCAAAAAAGTATAACATTGGTAAAAGTATTTTATCCACCCAAATAAAATAGTTACCAAGGAGCCAATTAAAAAGTAGCCAAAATGTAATAATTAATTTTGTATAACTCAGTTGTCCTGATGAAGTGTCTCGAGTACGAGCACGAAAGCTCGACGTTTAACCACTATCTGTGTAGTGTTGTTTTTTCTTTATTTCCATATTAATTTACAATTAAAATTAATTAGCTTCTATTCTTCATTTTATAACCTCAAGGGGAAGTGAATTACTGTAATAATATAAAATAATTATATAATAATATATATATATATATATAAATATATATATATATATTATATTATATAAAGGAAAGAATATATAATATAATATATATAATATATATTAAATATATATATATAAATATAATTTACAGTATAAAATGGATGAATAATTAATTCTTTTCAAAATAATGAATAAG
>JABUQX010070458.1:35000-37500 GCA_015478945.1 Trachelipus rathkii | reverse complement strand
GAAATACTGATTTAAAATTTTTTTTTTTCAAATTTATTAAATATAAATTTTATATTTTTATTTTATTTTTTGTTCTTCGCCATCGTTTCATTGTTTCTTTTTGTTCTGTAAATAATTAAAATAAAATGCTTTATATTTTTGTAAATCCTGTAGATATTTGGAAAAATATATTTTGTCTGGAATGAGAAATTTGTCGATACCATAATATTTTAACAAAATATATTCTAAATAGTTTTATTATTATAACATAACATAACTTAGTATATTTGAATGCCATTGAATTATAAAGAATATATCATTTTAAGAGAATATATCAATTGTTCTATATTATGACATGATGGTATTGCCTATTGTTATAGCATAGTATTTCATTCAAGTATGTTACAATATTCTAAAACAATTTAGCTCTCAAATAGACCACAACATCAACTTAATATGTCGTTTTTATATCCTTTGAGCTTGTCATGATATACTGGCATAATCAATGATTCTGGTATTACTAGTATTCCCATGGCTATTTAAGCTTAATCATATGAACTTTCAAAATTTTCTTATTATTTTATAAAATTAGTTCAGCCACAAAACATTAAAACATTTTAAATTTTTGATCAAACAGAAGGAATCATTTATAATTGCAAAGATTCTTCAATATCAATCATATATAGGTTTAAATTTCTGAAGATAAAATCATTTCCGATGGGTCCACTTGTCAAGAATATCTGATTAATCTGGCATGTATACCACATTTATGGAGTGGTAAGAGGATACCGTTGTATATGACTGCACATAATAGTAAAGAATTTCAGTCTAAGCCTTTGTCAAGTATGAAAATATGGAAAATAAGGTTATGCTTCTCATGTAACTCAATGATAATCATGTTCCTTTCAAGATAATAGGGTGGTATCAATTGGGATAAATTGAGTTTCATTGGGCAGATTATGTTTGAGTGTGTTTTGTTTAAGAGTATATTTTGAAGGGTATTTCATGTTTGACCGCATAAACACATACGAGAGGAAATCATATATATTGATTCTGTATGGCCTTGCTTCTATTTCTGCTCTTTAATGTTGTTCTGGAAAAAGAGTAGCGAGGATATTAACTTTCTGGAAGCTTTTCGTTGTGTGTTTTGGATGCGTTTCTTAGTAAGGGGTTGGAATATGTTCTAGAGTTAAAAGAAGTTGAGAGCTCAAATGATATTTTCCTGTTGTGAACGAGATAAATGCTGTTATTAATCTCTCTCTCTCTCTCTCTCTCTCTCTCTCTCTCTCTCTCTCTCCCTCTCTCTCTCTCTCTCTCTCTCTCTCTCTCTCTCTCTCTCTCTCTCTCTCTCTCTCTCTCTCTCGTACCTAGTGTCCTAAAACATTTACATAATTTGATGTTTATTGTATCATTCTATTAGCACTGTGATTGGAATACGATTGATATTTTTGGAATATGTATTATGCGAATGGTTTCCTTGATGAGAGGGCGAGATTGTTGGTGAAGAAATTAATGAGGAAGTGCGAAAGTACTACTTCTTGGAAGGCGTCGTTTCTGAGTTTGATGCTGTTTTGATAAGAGTTTGATAACCAGTGTTTATAAATTATAGTTTTTCAAAAGTGGTATTAAAATTATTTTGTAATGGCATGTGTCTGGAATCAGTTCTGAAGTTTTTCTATATGTCTGTTGCTAGTAGAAGTTTTCATGCCGTTATGCTAAGTTCACTTAAATGACCATATATTATTACAAAGTTGGTTAGGAGATTGGTGGTGATTGGGTATCTTTCTTTTTCCAAAGTCATGTTGAAAATAAGTGTAAGAATGAAGATCAATATTTTTCAACACTAATTATTTTCAACACTAATTTTCGAAGTGAGAAAATTTTTTCGTTCCTCCATGAGCTGAAAACCTTTATCGAATGTAAACTTTTTAATTTTTTCCTCGTTCTGTGTAGGGACTTCCCCTGTTGTTAATTTTAATGACACGGTATAGCCGCTCTTTATGCGTGCAGTGGTTGTCCCTGTACACATCCTAAAAAAAAAAATGCTGTCAAGTCGTTCTTCACTGAAAGTTTTTCAATTAAAATAAGGAGGCTGTGGATTCCTTAGGTGGTGAAGAAGTGAGGGAGGATTTTTTTTACATTTTTTTTTTAATTTCAATACTTCAGTCAATTTAATTGCAACTTGTGTGAGTTTGAATGTGATTGTTTGAGAAGCGTTAAGTAATGCGCTTACAGCTTAGTTAGCGAAAAATAATTTTACTTCAAGCAGTTAGTTGAAATTTGTTGAAGGTAAGGAGAACAGTTTTCGAAGTTCAAGCTTTATTTTATCATTGTGAACTGTGATTGCGAATTATGCTAAGCCATAATAGTACTCTGTTCTTTTATGGTTTCAGAGCATATATGATAAAGGAGTCATCTCAGTAAACCATTAAGAAAGATTATGATGAATAAAAGATAGGGATAAGGCATGTTGCCTAAATCTTCATACGTATCTGCTTTGTTCCGGTAGGGAACTCACTGG
>JABUQX010070458.1:27500-32500 GCA_015478945.1 Trachelipus rathkii | reverse complement strand
ACTATAGCATTAGTGCATATTGTAAGAATGAGCATAGCGATTAAGTCTGTGGTCAGAGAATTGGAGAGAGAACGAATGAGACTTTGTGAAAATTGCGAGTCTCTCGATCTCTCTCCACAATAGAAAAGGTAAATGACTGAAGAAATCAGGAGAGAAATGTCCATTTGTAATAAGGATGATATAAAGAGAGGAATAAAACAGTTGAGCAGTTAGAAAGAGACTGGAAGAGTTTGCTTAGAAAGAGAATGGAAAGAGTGTGTGAGAGCAGGAAAGTAGAAATTGCGAATAGCTCTTGACTCCACCTCTCCAAGGAGAACTCTATGTGTAGGGGACTATCCAAAATGGTCGACAGGGAATATGGTCGATTGGTAAAATAGTAGACACGACTTCGAAAAAATTTCCCGTACAGACCGCCGCAGGTGTTAGGATAGGTTGGGTTAGGTGAGGTTATGTTAAGTTAGGTTAGGTTTTAGGTTTAGGTATATATAGAGTTAGGTTAGGTTAGATTAAGGTTAGGTTAGGTTAAGGCTGTTATAGGTGTAGAGATAAGAAGTTAGGTAGGTTAGGTGAGGTTATGTTTAAAGTTAGGGTATCTAGTTCTGAGGTTTGTTAGGTTAGGCTTAGGTTCATAAGTTAGGCTAGTCGCGCCTAGTTAGTTACCATTTTGTCCTCGAATTTGTTAACTCTAAATAACCAGATTTTTTAGATATACTAAATGTTAACTGATTTGACATGTCAAATCATTTATATTCCCCATCGACCATTTAGTACTAGCTTCAATGGCGAATTACGTCCCTAGACAGCGCAAAGAACTTTGGTTGTGTCAAGAAGTTCTGAAGTGGCACCTCAGAACAATCAAACCAACACGTTAGTATGTTGTTATACATGAGTAGAGGATAAGTGTACCGTGTGTAAAGGAAGGTCACAAAAAAGAGGCAATTCACCCGACCTATATGTATGAATTAGACGATCAGGAGATTAAGTGTTTCTAAACAGTCTGCGTTATTGTCAATGACTGTTTATTGTTGCAGAGTAAGTTATTCATTATTTCTCTTGATTCATCTTTTGTGATCTCTTAAAATTATATTACAAACACTTTTTTAAATTATGTTTGAAGAATCTCATATATTAAAACTTGTAGACGTGAGATTTGATATGCGTCAAATCTGAATCAATCTGTACATTATTATGTTCTTAGCAGTTTAATATTAATTTCTTCTCAGGAATGAAACTCTTTTTTTATTAGATTGTCATAAGTATTAGACAGACTCTACTTTAATTTTTGAATCAATAAAAATGATCTTACTATTAATGCAATTAAAATGTTCCATATATATATATACCGCGGGTCAGTCAATAACATGAACTATAACTAGGTATAAGAGTATAATATGTAGATAATGTACTTAGATATGAAGCTCACTAGGCCGAAAGGATATCTAGATGACTAGTATATAGTCACTCACTGAAATAATAATAAACGGTCATCTAGGGTCATAGTGATATATAATACGTGATAGTAGACGCTAAGGTACCGGAGACGTAGTGTTGTTTTCTTTTTTTTTCCTCTTTTTTTTTTTGTCTTTTTTCTTTGTTCTTCTTGTGTTCTCTTCTTTTTATTCTTTGTTTTTTATTTTTTTTTCTGCTTCCCAATATATCACATTCAGCCTAGTATTACGCTCCAGCAACCGTACGATATTATATAGCGGACTATAGCTATAGGGGTAAGGTATTAGGTGGTTAGAATAGATAGGTAAAGTGAACTAGGAGTATATATTAAATATATAACTCGGTAGACCCGTTATAACTCACAACTAGAACGCTATACTGTATAACGTAAGTAGTATACTACCTACGCCTACCTCACTCCACGTTCCAATAAAATATCAGATAATAGTGGATAGTAGGGTAATAGGTACTACGGTATTTATAAATAATATAGGTATAATATAAATAAAGCCCATATATAAATATAGGGGCGCAGGTAGTATATAGTATAAGCTAAGATACTACACCGATGTTAGGGTGAGTATATAGTAGTGTCGTATGAAGCGTATAGGTTAGAGTATATACTATATATATAATTAATATAATAATATACGAGAGTTCTATGTGTATAGCTAGTATAGTTACTAAATATATAATAATAGTGGTACTACTCAATAGTTATATAATATATGTATTCCTATACTATATAAGTGGTAATAATGAATGATAATATATAAATATAATAAATAATCAGTATTATAGTATAGTAGACATGTATGAATTAAGTAAACCCTACCCTCCACCCATAAATATAGAATATAATAAGTTATTGTACACCGGAAATACTCATGAGAACTCCTACCTCGTAGAGTAGTGTATGTAGATTGTCTCTTGTAGCTGAGTGTTATACGTTAGCAGGCCTGATATATGTATGGATTTAGTAGTATGCGGTAGTGTATGTGTAGTGTTTGTGTGTGTGGTGTGTGGTGGTGTGTGAGTGTGTGTAGTTAAGTATTATATGTTTATGTTCACAGGTTAGCTTTTACATGATGAATATATAAATAATAACTTAACTTGGTTATTTGTCTTTTATCACCATATTTAGTATTATTGTCATTATAGTTAGTAGTTAAGGTTTTAATCTATAATATTCTTTGTTTTTAATAAATTAATATTATACCATGTTATAATGTATAAAAATTATACTAATTTATTAGTTATAACATAGATCAATATATACTTGTAACAATGGATAGTGTGAGGTTAGAAAAATTATAGTATTATTAGTAACGTTGATTTGGGTATTGTACCGGATGTTAGACGCTTTCTACCAGCTTCCTCTCTCAATAATAATGTATATAGAGTATATATAGTCTCCTCGCTCTGGGAATATAAAATACTATATTTATGGAGGTATGAACGATAAGTCCTGTGAATAAATCATTCGTAGGATAGAATAGTATATGAGTGGGGTCACACGTCCGAGACGCCGTAGCCTCTACGCCGCGTTTATACCCTTTTGTGGTGCTTCCACCCGAAGATAGTACAGATAGTCTAACGTGAGTCTAGGACTCTCGTCGTATGACGTAATCTCGCGGAGACGAGCATTTACGTCAGCTCTGCTCAGGGACGCTGTCTCGCGCTAGACGATCATAACAGCATATACACACTCTACCTATTATATGATTACAGTCGAAGATTTCGCATTTCGATGCGATAGATATCCGTAATATATCTGTGACAGCTACGAAAGAAGCTCTATCGTGTAAAGTGTTTTTATTTATCGTGTCATCCGCTGTGTGTGGTAATTCGTGCTCCGTGGCCGCGTCATTGAGCAGTCCTCTGGTTTGAGGCAGCGCGAGACCGCTATTGAGAGTGCCGAGACCGCCCTCTCGGGTCCGATACTGTATCAGTCTGTAGGATTCGGTGGTGCTAAAATGTGTTGTAGTGTAGCGCGTGTTGATCTGACTGTAGTGTAAAGGGTGATCTCGAGTGATACGAAGTATACCGGTTTCTCCCACTTATGATTAGTCACCCTGGTCTCGCGAAACGTGGAGCCTCCTCTCCCACTCTGCCCTGGGTCAATAACATATAGATATTGATGTGTGTAGAGTGGTGCTGGAATATTGCGGTTATAATAGAGGAGTTTCTCAGTAAGTTGAGTTCTATACAAAGTACGTTCTGATATATTGACATCAAAGAGAGTGCTTCGGCACCTCTTGGTGGCAGTGACTCACTAGCTCGGTGTGCACTTAGTAACTCAATAGATATGTTCGTATGAGATCAGACTCAAAGTGTTGAATGCTGCCTATTATATGGTATGAGTAGTGAGATCGTGCTAGATTCTTCTAATAATATGGTGGTCAGAACCGATTGCAAAATAAGAAAGATAAATAAACAGAAAAAAAATTAAAATTTAAATAAAGCTAAATAGATAAAGGATATTTCTGTACTACTATATCTTATGTGATTAAAGTATAGATCTACTGGTATGGGCACTATCTTATTTATAATCGTTTTTTAATCAGCCATTTAACTTTCTAAGCTGAGTAAATCTGTAGATAAATTCAAACACACGCATCCATTTCAGCTGCCCTCGATGCACCGTGCTCTGTCGCGTTATTCGCTGTAATCTATTAGATCTTATTTTATTCCAGCGTCTCAAAGCTATACGTAAATTTGTGTAACGTGTGTACTATTTACCCTAAAGTCAGTAATCGAATGATATAAGATCACACTACTCACCATCTACCTTCGCTTTGTCACCCATCGCGTGTCCATTTCCTGATCTTATGATTTCAGTGTGATTAGTCAATAATTTGTTTACTAATATAGTAACAGTTCGAACATTGTAGAGTAACACCTAAAGCAGTAAAATCATTTAAATCATAAGATCCTAACTATACTCACTAATCACTCCCTCCTGGTTCATCTGTGATTATAATATTGATCTATTGATTAAGGAATCATAATTTTTTATAATAGTTAATGTTTTACATACCGAATAAATTCAGTAATCAACTTAGAATCAATACTCACTAATCTCACCACAACGATTACATCCACGCTTACCTGCTCACATCCTTTGAATTCTCATTGATCTGAGTGACTGATGATTTTCAATTTAAGTCTTAGTGTTATCATCTTGTGGTTTAAAGAGAGAATCGAGTTATTACGAAGTTACTCTATTTTAGTTAAACGCATAATAATAACTCAGTATTCAATTACCTTATGTGTCATAATACATAAATAGTCAGATAAGCTAGGTTTCACATTAATATTAGTATTACAATTGTTTGCATCTATTCATTTTAAACTACTATAGGTAATTTAGATATGAATTACACCGAATGACCTAAAACCTGAACCACATACGTAATTTCAAATTCTAGGAATATAGATGACATGATTATCTGCGATTAAACAAAGTTCTATATACACTAACCAACAGTAAAGTACACTAACATAACACACAAAACGTAACCTATTCTTACTTTATCAAGCATATCTCT
>JABUQX010070458.1:17500-20000 GCA_015478945.1 Trachelipus rathkii | reverse complement strand
TTTTATTGAATTAAGAATGACGCGCAACAAACTAGTCCCAACATAAGCAACAAAAAAAAAATTTAATTACTTTCAATAATTTTCGCACTTAAAAATGTTTGTTTTTATTTAAACTTTCGTTTCATATACAGCAAATTTAATAATTTACAATATTAACGTGTCTCCGTTAAGTAACTTTTACCGATTATATTTTTATCTTATGTATATTATATATATAATATATTATATATATATATATATATATATATTATATATATAATATATATATATTATATATATATATATATATATATATATTATATATATATATATATATATATTATATATGTACTATATATTTATATATTATATATATTATAATTTATATATAGTATATATATATATACTAATATATTATATATATATATATATATATATATAATATATATATATATATAATATATATATATATATATATATATATATATATATATATATATATATATATATATATATATATATATGCGTGTGTGTGTATGTCTATGTGTGTTAGGGGAGGACGTAGTGCATCAAGAGATGAGATTACCCTCGATTCCATATTTAGTGATAGGGTATATCCCATCACATTCCAATGTCCAATGATTCTCCCCCTTTGCGCACATATCCACATTCTTCTTACACTGGAATAGACTCTCTTTCATTCAAACACCATAAACATTATTACAGACAGCTTTTTTCTTTAGTAATTAAAATCTAATGTCATCATTACGACTAGCTTCGGAGATGCCAAGAGGTGTGGCTTCCAAAAATAGCCCCTCATCATCCAGATGCATTACGTTATAGTTTTGCTAGCTATGCGAGTTTTTCCCGCTTTCTTGAAGCCTTTCAAAAATTGAAAATTAACACTGCATCGCCAGACTTTTCAACAGTGAAAGGGAAAGATCATACTTATAATCGTCTACTTACATTTGCAGAGCATTAAACTTCACTGGCGAATAGAAAAGACGGTAACCCAGACCCAGACATAATTTCGTACATAATGTTTTGTCATATTCACCCCTCTGCATCAGCGTTCTTACTGGATTTGTGTAACAGAATCGGGATCGAATCCTCTTTTCCATCTGTTTGGACTACAGCTTTTCTATTCCTTATTCTAAACCTGGAAAGGATCCGAAGTTGGCAGACAACCAAAGACGACCAATTTCGCTGGCCTATATGACAGGTCAGCGAAATTGTTGTTTTAATGGCACATTAATGGAATAAATGGCTTCAGGCTGCCTTCTTCCTGTTCTGGAGAGTCGACAGGCTTTTTCAAACTTCCAGTTGGTTTCCTCAAAACTCGTTCGAACGCGGATCCCTTGTTAAAACTGGACTATGAAATCCGGGAATCCTTCTCAACTGGTGGGATAAATCTTGGTGTCTTTTTTTTTTTTACCTTTAAAAAGCTTATGACACAACGTGAAGAATTAGGGTTCTCCTTAAACTCCACTAGCTCGGTTTCCGAGGACAGCTCCCTCTATTTATTAAATGCCTTCTGTTACACAGATCCATCCAGGTTCGGTGCCCCTCCATTCTACCACGACCCTTTACTCTGGATGAAGGTATTCCGCAGGGCAGTGTTCTAAGTGTATTATTATTTGCTCTCGAATTCAATGACATCGTTACCTCTATCCCAGCGATGGTCAATTTTTCTCTCTATGTTGATAACCTGGCTCTATATATTGCTGGTGCCAGGTTACCATTCCTTGAACGGGTATTGAGAATATTTCCCAATGGGATAACTCCCATAGCTTCTATTTCTCACCCACTTAAACTTCAGCAGTAATATTTAAGAAAACGAGAGTCGAAAAACCTGCCACCTTTTTCCCGCCAACCTAACCTTATATGATTCACCCATTTCTGTACCTTCGCAAGTCAAATTTCTAGGTCTTATTCTAGATAACCACCTAACATAAACACCGCACATTAAACTCTTGAAAACGACGTGTCATCACGTGCTTGACCTATTACGCCATCTCACCTCAAAATCTTGGGGGGTGATCTCGTCCCTTTTACGTCCTCACATTGCCCTAATTTCATCGAAATTGGACTATGGATGCGTAGTATATGGTCAGACTTTCCCAACTCTACTATACCTGTTAGATCCCATTCAAAATGAGGCTATCCGTATCTCCACAGGAGCCTTCCGATCGTCCCCCCGGGTGAGCCTTGAAGTTGAATCTGATGTGATGTCAATATCTCTTCGAAGGGAATACATCATGTTCGCAAGTTATCTTCAGTTTCAAACCCCAATACCGTCTGCTTTGATACCGAATCTGTGAGAGATACCTCAGAATCCTACTTACTAGCCAATTGCAAACAGTTTATAACATCCTTAACTTCCTCAACATCCCTTTGCAAAAGGTGGTACCATTCTCTTATGATGAAGGGTATACACCCTGGCTGTATCCTGCTCCCACCATCTGCCAGGTTCTGACCTCTCTCTGCAAATCTAGGAACCTCGCTGCCTTGTTAAAGGCAT
>JABUQX010070458.1:0-10000 GCA_015478945.1 Trachelipus rathkii | reverse complement strand
ATATCCGAATCATTTATCACAAATGAATGTACAAAAAAATACCAATAAGATGGTCTATTTAGATTAATAATATTTATTATACTGAAAAAAACTTCTATAGTTACGCTTTTTCTTAAATTTATCTCATTACAAATTTAGAACATACAAACTTAGAACTCTTAAACGTATGATTTTTCCTAAATTTCAACATTTTTGAAAATTATTTGTAGTAATATCTAATAAATATATTGTTAGTTTTATAACGGTTATGATATTTTCATAGCACATGTGAAATAATGAATGTTAGTTTCATTGTAAAATGCTTATTTTTACTAATAAGTCAAAGAATTAAATAACTGTGATAATTATTATAATATAGATTTTATTTAATACTGTATATAATATTACCTTTTTTATAGAAAATTTTCAAATAATTTTAGTTTTTATATATACCATATAATGAATTGTTATACATGTAAGATTTAGTGAAAACCTTATTATTAGTGTAAAATATAAATAAATTTATTAAACTTCTTAATAAATAATTTTAACGCTCATTTTACTTTATTATAAATCAACTATAATTTTAAACAAATTTTATAGTATTAATACTTCTTAAATAAATCCACGAATTTTCATAAATTTCAACATTGAAATTATTTTGTAATAGGTCTTAAAATTGTAATATTTTATTATATTAAAGCCATAACAGTGTATATTTCTATTTGCGATTTGGAATAAATAATAATAATGTGTTTTCATTTGAATAGGCAATTTTTCATAAAAATAGAGTGTATATATAAAAGAGAATTTATTAATTGTATTATGTGTCTTAAATTTACTTATATTAAAACACGTATTCTCATATAATGATATAAATCTTCAATTAATTATATGTTTTTAAATACCAAATATTTCAATTAGTATTATTGAAAACCTGTTTTAATAAAAAATATTATTAACATTTAAATTTACTTGATCTTGGCTGCAAAAATTTTCTAGTCTTAATTTCATGCGTTATTTTATTATATCAGTCGTCACAAAGCTGAAGTAAATTATTTCTACATCGGGCTTGCTCAATTTGATATATATTTTGAAAATGCTTATATATATTTAGAGTTTTTAACGGTACTATTTTCAGAATTAATACATAATTTATATAAAAATAAATATAATGTGTTTCATTGAAATGTTAAAATAAATCAAAATGCCAGTGTAAAATTGTGAATAGGATATAACTCACGAATATATGTTTTAGCATCTTGTAAGATAAGACCTTAGATTTATATATTGTTAAAATAATGAATAAATGAAGTGTATTAATAGTATAATTCGTCTAGATACTAGTTCTAGATCTACTGTATAAGACCATATTTTAACCAGCTATGAGTTTTGAAACAAATTCTGCTCTGTTCGGTTGTATGAATTTCTATAAGTTAATAAATTTACTGTGCTCTCTTGAATATACACAATTACGCTTTTCTTTTGATAAATATAATTTTTCTATACATTACATAAATTTATAGAACTCTTAAATAAGTACGATTATTTTTCATCTAATTTCAAATACATTTGTAAAATAATATATTATATTAGGTATTAAACTCTTCAAAACATTATATTTATCGATATTGAGCCAGTATTTGAAAAAATAAATAATGTGTTTCATTGAGATGTTCCACTTTCAATAAAAGTCAAAAAGAGAGAATTTATAATTGTTTTAGGTGTCTTAATTGATTTTTTATATTTTAATGAAATTCAATATTTAATTTGTTATATTATATAATATTTGTTTCTCCAATATATTATATATATATTATTAATATATATAGAATTAGTTAGTGAATAAACCCTGGTTTAAGTTAAAATAATTATATTAAACTCTCTCTAAAATTATTTAACTGACTTATTTCTAAATTTTCTACATATACAAATATTAAGAACTTTTAAATATAAGTTACGATTTTCCTAATAATATATTTCATAACATTATTTGATAAATATATTTAGTAGTAATTTAGTCTTATAATAATATTATGAATGTTTTATATTTACGTAGTTTTTATAGCATTATTAGAAAAAATTAAATGAATGATTTCATTTGATAAATGTACAATTTCAAATAAATAGCTCAAGATAAAAGGCGTATAATATTTATATATATTAATAAGTTTTATAGGTGATGTATCTTTTAAATTGTAACGTTATTTCATGTTTTACTTTAATAGAATTATCGTAAATTATATTTTGAGATTTTTATATATGATGACAAGGTACCTTCTGCTCGTAAGTTTTTTAAGTTTTTGCTATTAGTGTACGCAAAAGTAAAGACGCCTTGATCCTTTAATAATAAGAGAATATATAATTAATTGTCTTAGATAATAATAAATGATTCAGAAAACTGATATCTTTTGTCTATAAAAAAATCTTTCTTCATAGCATTGACGACATATAAGTCTGGCCAACTCTGAAATATTTAATAGGTAAAAAAGCTGTATCGTTTATACAATATCAGTTACGATATTGTCTTATACTCCAATATTAAAGATTATTAACTTCTTAAATTTCGTTAGAATAATATTGAGGGTATTTGCGTTGAGTCTGTGCAGTAACCAAAAAAATTACTTAAAAAGATTTGAATGTGAGGTTTATAATGTCAACGGTAGTCTCATTCTAGCTGGAAGAGCATAGTCTTATCCAAGTGTTATGAGAAAAGCAGGAATAAAGGTAATAGGATATTAAGTATAATAAATAGCAATAAGGCAATAATAGACTATATCTCGCCTAAGATTAATTTTCATATAATAAAAGGTAGCTGGCAGTAATAGATAGGCTTAAATAATGTGGTCTTATTAAGTATTAGTGAGTAGTTTTGCGTCACAAGTTTGGGCGGCGCTTATAGTTTTAAAAAAGAAACCTTTGAGGCGGTATTCTTGGTGATTGAGGTGTAGATGAAATTTCAATATTGTAATGTTCTTTAATACGCCTACAATTAGCTAATCTCAAGGATTTATTGTGAAAATGAACTTCTTGGGCTTTTTTTAGATAGTTAATTATAAAGACTTTTTAAAGGGTATGGAATAAAAGATGACGCTGAAGGCAGTCAGCGATTTTATTGCTTCTCTTAACTCAGATATCACATGGCGATTTCAACTACTATAGTGAATATTATACAAGAAGTCCTCTCTTAATAGATAACGTATATTTTACTTTTTGCACCTGTAATAAAATTATCTTCGAACACCATTGATATATCTTTATTTTTTATTAAAAGGGGTGCAAGATGCTACTCCTAAATAACTCGTGGGGAGTATTTACTGGCGGGACCCCATTATTTCTTTAGCCAATGTGTGACCCCAAATCCCATATGATTTTGCATTTATAAATGCAATTTGCTCAAACATAAAATTACATTCAGAAATTTATCAGCAGCAAAATATTTTGAATGTGAAGTGAAGTTATAAATACAGAGAGCCTGCATCCTTTTATATTTTTTTCCTATACGCCTTAAAATACGTTATTATATAGTAAATCTTGTCGAAATTTTTTTTTCTTTTATATTATTTTTTTTCATTTAGTTTTAAAAAACCTGTTTAATAAATTAAATAATTTTCTAAAATTACGCTTTTTTTTTTTCTTTAAATTTTTCACATTACAAATTTAAGTACCCCTTAAAGGTACGATTTTTCCTAAATTTCAATTATTGTAAAAGTGTAGTTTTGCTCGTTGAATCTTTTCAGTAATAATTTCAGATTAGTTTTCTCTTTGAGATCAGTATTTTCTCTATCGTCATGATTGCATAAAAAATAAATATTTTAGTTGACATTTATGTATCCAATTAGCTACAATTTTTTTTCGAAATGACTTCAAACTTGAAATATACATAATGGGTCTATACGCACAAATGTGATTGCTATCATTAATTGAAATATGTATTTTGCAATTTTTAAGAAAAAGATTAGGTGAAAAGTGAATTTATTAATACTTTTAGATGCAATGATTACAAATTTCAAAAAATTTGACTTTTTATATTGGTTTTTTATTTGACTCTGTAGTCTCTGTTGGTGCAGCAATGTTCTGAGCCTCTTCATGAATTATAGTTGCCAATCTTTTATGTTAGTTCGTAGTGAAAGACCCATCTATATGTGTATTTAATTTCAAAAAAAGTTTTAACTTCTAAAATTACGCTTTTTCCTTAAATTTTCACATTACCAAATATAGAACTGACTTTATGAAAAACATATTTATCGAGAAGAAAATTTGTTTTCCTTAGAAGTAATATTACGGAAAAATTCAACTAATTATATAAAATATAATTTATTGGTGGTTAATCATGAAACATTGTAAAAATATAGAGTCGCTATACTCAAAAATGCCTACAGACACAGAAGAAGACATACCGAATATATGTATCCGTATGTTCGATTTATAGAAAAGCTGTGAGTTTCATAATGTATCACCTATTAAATGATGATATTTGTGCTCATGGAACATATAAGATATTGTACTCGATCCAATTTTTACAAAGATAGGGGCTAACAAGAATGGATTGCAGAATTTATTTATTTTTTAGGTGGTGGTCTCCATTAAACCATTTTTAATATGAAATATAGATGGATAACCTACAGAACTAGGAAGATAGACTAGGGTGATCACATAATAATGTTAATATTATAGTAAGATCGTGAGTGTAACCTGATGTAAGAAAAACATTCATTCTGTTATTAACATAAAAGTGTATTTAGGATTTTTTTCATTCTCGCTCTATATAGAAGATAGCCTGTGAGTGTGATCTCTACTTTCATGCATAAATAAAGAAAGGATTGTTGAATAGGATCTATTATCGTGAAAATGTGTACTCTTATTTTCATTACAAAATATTAAATTTCAGGACTTCTAGAAAATTTAAGAACTCTTATAAAAGTTTAGCTGGATTTTTAGGTTAGTTATGTTTATAGTTAAACTGCCATGGATATTGTTATCAGCTTACCCATGTTTGGAATATTTATGATAATAGGCTTTAATTAAAGTTCTTATAGTAATAATTGTGATGTGTGTTAGCATGAATATAAATAGCCGCGTTAATTTGTTTCATGACTTTCATTTGAAAAGGTGTTAGTTGGCATTAATAATGTAGTTTTACTTCATTGATCTTTTGATATAATGTAGTGAGGCAAAATATAGTACTGGCCTCAAATAGAGAGGGTGTCCGTGGTAATAGGTATAAGGTTGTATGGTATAGCATTTATATTGGATACATTAAGTTTTTAAGTGTATGTGATATCTTAATATTATAATGTGTATGACTCGTGGGTTACAGTGTCTATCTGAATATAGAGAGCTATCATTGTGTGCGCTCCTAAACTGAGATTCTTGTTTCATCTTTTTATATCTCTTATCCGTATATCAAATGTTTAATTTCTTAACTTACTTTGAGGATATAGATAGTTGAACTTTACTAGATATGAGCCTACATGCGTATTTTAAAGTGAAAAGATATATTTAAAAGCATAGTAACAAATGTTAATTATAATTAGACGCTTGCTTATATTTCTTGTTACATATTACCATAATACTCTCACAGCATTTCTGTGTTAGATAGTTCGATTTTCTGTTCCAGTATCCAATCTCTGTGTGAAAGTTACGAGCTACATCGATAGAATCTTTTTATTGGCATTATTCTTATTGTAACTAATATGTTTCCTCATTCTACAGAAATTGTCACTCCTACGAGGCACCGACATTAGCAATATATTAAATAATGGTAAAGTTAAATTCAATTAAGATTTAATACACCTGATGAGCATACTATATATGAACAAAAGCTGCGTCACGATAATATTGGTTCGACACATTTGAAAAAATATTAGAAGTTGTGATTGGTAAACTCTTACGTTGAATGAGAATTTGCTAGTATATTATCAAAAAGTCTCTGTGAAAAAATTAGATAAGATCTATTGAGTGAGTTTTAGTATGAGACCTAAGAGGAGCTTGAATGTGTTTTATTTTGAATCAATGTTATTTATAATTGAATTGGGTTTTTTACTTTCCCATTTGATTATCGTTTTTTATTCATAGCTGAATTAGGTTTTTTACTTTTACATGAGATTGTTGTTATTTATATTTTATTGAATTAATCTCTTCTTTTACTTTCCCAATTTTTATTTTTATTAAACATTATACAAATTTAATCTGTCTCTCTTTAATTCACTCTCTTCTTAAAATTTTATCATCATTATCTATAACATTTTTGACAGAACTCTCTCCTTAATAATAGGTACAGATGGTGCGGCGTAACAAAACATACTGCTTCAACATCTTATTATAATAGAAAAATATGTTTGATGTGCTTTGTTTAAATACTGTGAATTTATCAGAATGTGCAGACGTATCAATCTAAACATTTTCAAAACATTATTTGGTGAGTTTTCAGCATTTGAAAGATTAGACAAACAGAATAATACTGTGGAACGAAGTTTTCTGGAGAATTTTCAACGTAATATGAAGATGAATAATGTGGTCCATCGACTTTGCTATCACTATGTGAACGATGTTCACTACCTAACCCATCTGAAGAAGAATAATAGTGATGTTCTTTCCTTACTGAGGCATAACCACTTCTAGATTTCTCCTCTGGAGAGGAGTAAGAAATCGAAGAAGAATAGCCTCCACCATGACTCTGAGACCTCGATGCACCACTCCCACTTCCGCCACTGTAATGTCCACTCGATGCTGATCCATGATACCGTCGATCAGCCTCTGACTGGGATGAATAGCCACCTTCGGAAACTGACGATGAAGATGCCCTTTCTCCTCCCACAGATCCGCCTCCCTCAACATTAAAAAGTGTTGTAGTAAACTTTCCATCTCTTCCACCACTAGGTATAATTGGTCCTCTTGGGCTTCCTGACACGGATGCAGAATAACCGCCATCAGAACCTTGATGACCAGAAGAAGAGGAGTGTGAAATTGAAGAAGAATAGCCATCCCCATAATTCTGAGACGTCGATGCACCACTACCTCTTCCGCCACTGTAATGTCCACTTGACGTTGATCCATGATACTGTCGATCAGCCTCTGACTGGGATGAAAAGCCACCCCCGGAAATTGATGTTGAAGATACCCTCTCTCCTCCTACAGATCCGCCTCCTTCGACCTTAAAAAGTGTTGAAGTTAACTTTCCGTCTTTGCCACCACTGGGTAAAATTGGTCCTCTTGGGCTTCCCGATGCGGATGCAGAATAACTGCTTTCAGAACCGCGATTACCAGAAGAAAAATAACTTCCTTCTCTATAAGTTCCATCAAAGGAAGATGGAGAAGATGAAAAGTGATCATTTCCTCTTTGAATTTCGTTCACAGAAGATGAAGATGTATGGTAGCCACCTCCAAGGGAGCCACCTTCTAATGACGAGGAAGGATAATGAGTACCTGTTCTACCTCTTTCCTCCCCTGAGGAAGAATAACTATAGCCTATTCCTCCTCTTTCACCAGTTGAAGAAGACGATATAAATCGGTTCTCTTCTTTGTACCCTCCTTGTCCAGAAGAATAGTCTCTGAATCCCTTACTTGATGCACCAGAAATATGGGCACTTCCAGAAGAGCTTACTTGTCCTGAAGACGAGCCATGCCGACTACCTGCTGATCCTGAACTTTGAGAATGGTAATATGATGAACCTCCTTCTTGAGTTGGTGTAGATGATTTTCTACCCTCTGAAGTTGAAGAGGAAAATGACGACGATGAAGATGACGCTGATGATGATGATGATACTGAAGATTTGATTCCGGAAGAAATTTTTCCAGAGCTTGATGAAATAGAGCTTTTATGAAACTTGGAACTAGTCTGTTTTGCAGCTGAAGCTTGATATGTACCTTCAAGACTAGTTAGACCAAGGATACTACGTCGTTCTTCCTGTGAAACCGTCTGAAAAAATGTAAACAAACAGAGTAAAGAAACTTGATTAAAGTCTAATAACTATGTTAAATATTGATCAATTGCAAATTTGTAAAAGAAACAAAATATTTACATTTAAATTCAAAGGATTTATGTCAGGCAGGTGATCGCATTTGATTTTCCCAACTGTTACTGGTTGTTCCATCAGGTACAAAAGATGTTTGTTCTTGTCTATTATATATAGTATATACTTATATAATATATATATACTATATATATATATACCCTTATATATATAACTATATATATATATATAGTATATAGATATATAATATATAGTATATACCTATGAAGACTGTTCCGTTCAAACTAAAGTAGATAATTATTGTACTCATACACATGTTAAAACCCACACAGCACCTTAAAGCTTGTTAATATTTTAAAGTACACCAACAACTACCAAAAGCAAAAACTATAGCTAAATTAAATGCTAACTGTGCATACACTTCAAGTATTTAATAAGACTATTGTCTTCGTTCTAGCATGCAGTTTAAATTCAATAACTAACTAAAAACCCGTCAATTTAGCTTTGTCAATATACACTATTTTATGCCCATACCATCCATATTCCTATTCAATCCTCTCTTAAATGTCTCAGATGAGGCACAATCAAAAACTTACTTATTCAAACCATTTCAAAAATTAACAACCAAATTACAACATGAATAGTGTTTTCTTCCATCAATGTGCAATGTCACAAAAGATTATTAAAATAATAATATAAATAGGATATCCATCTACCTAATGAACCAAAAATATAATTTTATAAATATTTATCGAAGAGGGAAGTGAATATTGTAACAAAAAAAACTCAAGAGGTCTATTCCACTCATCACATCACTACAAAATGTCGTCTTCAAATGACAAGAGATCCATATTATCTCTTGAACTGTAAACAGAATTAAATAGGTGAAGTTTTCCATAATGAGGAAATTGAAAGGCATATCTCTGTGCTTCAAAAATATCCCCACCAAACTAAAATTCGCTTCTACAGGCGCAGAACTAGAGACTAGATGTATGATATTTTACATGGAACGCAATTTCAACAAAATTCGTGCCTGATCTAGAAAGCCCGAAATGATGTCCTGTGGTAGAGGAAAGGAGAGTGCTGTGTAATGACCTTCACCTATCAGTGTCAAAAATCCCAACATTGACTGAATTGTAAACGCGTTCCCATATGACACCTAGAACAATCATTCAAAATAGCACCATCTCCCATCCTGAAACTATCCTCCAAATTGACGCACCACTGGTAGCACAAACAAAACAATACGAGAACATCGATATTTCGCAACAAGAACGTTTTTACACTGAGAATACGAAAATGAAACAGCATCATGACATACACATGCAGAAAAAAAAAAAAAACAGATTCAGAATGCTAATCTACCGTATACAGACGCCTACTTAAACAAGGCAAATACCGGTATTCGAAGATACGATAATCATCATTAATACCGATAAACTATTAATATAAAGTCAAGAAATCCGAGAATAAAAGGCTATCATTATATATAATTAACTACGAGCTCCCTATGGGTCAACAAAATTATCAAAATTCATATAGGAAAACATGAAGATTGTAAAAAAACCCTTACAGATGCTATTGAAAGAAAACTAATATATATTAAAAATTTCAATACCTATGTCAATAAAAGCAATAATAGTGTTAGATTATGTTAATCAATAAACTGCTAAGTAAATAAACCCATCATAAATAATAGGCAAATACCTATATATAAAATAGCATTAATAATTAACCTTATTGAAAGGCATATATATAATAATACCTATTAAATAATAGGAGCTATAATAATACATAAATACCCTATATTATAAAAATAGCACCTAATAATACTACTTTAATTAATAACATAGCAAATAACCATTGTAATTAAATAAGTGCAATATATCATGCGTGTACTATAATAAAATACGGGCTAGTTAATAATTAACCTTATATACTTTATTAAATAAAAAGTGCACTAAATAACATCCAATTTTAAATATATAAGTGAGGCAAATACACCTATGGTTACCAAATGTAGATTGCAAGATAATAATTACTAC
>JABUQX010070457.1:15000-28931 GCA_015478945.1 Trachelipus rathkii | reverse complement strand
AATCTATATTACTCTTATATTAAATATAGATGTAAGTGCTATAATATAATATTATGTCGTATTATTATTAAATTAAGGGAAATAAGTATTATTGAATTATTATTAATAATGAATTGATTGATTAATGATTATTAATTATGTATTGATTCATTATGCTACTCATAGGTCTATGATGATTATTATTTTATTTTATTATCTCATTATCTTTAAGTATTTATTTAAGTCTATTTGAGGATATTGATATTGTTGACTTTACTCTATATTTTTTCCAAAAAATATTATTATCAAAACATTATATACTTGAGATTAATATATTATTATTCGATGGCAGAGGGGAGTTGATTACTGATCACTTGATCTGACAATATGAACCTACTTCTTAAATTTGTTTAGTTATGGATGAATCATCGATTTAGTATTAATTATTTCTCTATATGTAGATCTATTTGCAGATTTAAATTATTTATTATTACAATTGCTTGCAGGTATTCTGAACCTGTTGTTCTTTATGGAGTGTGGATGTATTCATGCGAAACACTTGATAAGAACATATAGTTAGCAATGAAATTCAAGTTAGTTATAGTATTGTATACTTGCTATATTGACTTGAACTGCATCGTTCAATAAACAGTATGCACCTACTATGCACTTCTGAAAATATCTTAGCATTATATATGAACTCAGTCTCTTTATTGCAAATTATCAAAACTCCTATATAATATTTATCATTGTATTTTAATTTCATTCAATTATTAATTATTGATTTAGTTATTTGTATTATATCCATTATATATTTATTACTCTCGATAGTATAAGCGAATAGTATATGCATGCATAGCCTTATTATTTGTCAAAAAATTTCGTTTACCTATTAAACTCTTTCTATTATCATCTATTATTATGTATTTACAAATTATTGATATTGCATTGATTATTATATTTATCTATAATTACTTTATTGTCTTCAAGTATTACTTATACATTCATCAATGTTCATAAGGTTAATATGAAAATTGGTATTATTACTCTATATATAAGAATTATTAGTATATATTAATATATTTATCTCAGATATCTAGAGTATACTCCTTTGTTAAAATTTTGGTCAAAATATTCAAGCGAATATGTAAATATATATTACTTAATCTCTACTCGTTGTATCTTTCACCCGAGTGATTGATAGGCATATAATTTACTACCTGGTGTTAGTCTGTTCATTTATATCAATGTATCTACGTGAATTTACTGTTGATTATCAGATCCTCTAGTTATCTGGATTGCTGTCTGTTATTAGTAATTACTCTATTATGATTATTATGTGATTAATTAATATTGCTCAGTTATTGTGATATATTTATGGTATTATTCAATAGGTTATATTGAAACCTGATCTCATTGTGTTTACTTCAGTATATATCAATATGAAAATTATTCACTCTCCCAAACTTCATTACTCCCCATTTACAATATGATTATTATTATATATCTATTTTATTGAAATTCACTCATATTATACATTTGTTGGTAATGATTATTATAGTGATTAATCATTTATTACGATATATCTATTCATCTGTGATTGTGTAGTTATTACATAATTCGGATTATCTATTCATTATCTATTATTATTATCTATATTATTAAATATTAATGTGATATATAATCCAAAGATTATATTTAATTATATAATATCTATAAGTGATAAATTATAATTGTTAAATTATACTAATCTATTAATGTCCTCAGATATCAATATTGATTAATTAAGATTATTATACAAATTAATTATGAACTATATATATATATTAATTCATTATATATTAAATGTAACTTTATAATTAAGGATAATTATTTAGGTAATTATCCCTGAGTGAGTTAATTTCTTATATATTATATATTATTAAATCTGGTAATTACAATTTATTATCGACATTATTAATTATCCGTATTCATTAAATATATTCATGTCGCCATATATGGTAGTAATTGAATTTTATATTTAATCATTCTCATCGAATTATATTTCGAGCGTCTCACACGGCATCACGACACTGTGCGTGACTCTTCGCTAGACCCCTTTCTCAGATACTAGTGTAAATTATTATTGTTATTTAATAATTAATTGGCAATAATTGTCGATAGTCGGTTAAAATATGTGTACTACTGTAAACTGTAAATTTCTTATCCTCGAATACGTTTTTCAATTGAAATTGAAATGAATTAGAAAAATAATATTATATTCCTACAAATTTTTCATTTTTCCCATTCATTTAATTATTATTATGCAATTACAAATAAAAATTATTAATTATTGGATGTACATTATTATTTAATTGATTAATTATTATATATCTATTAATTATTTATTATATACATATTATTGTTGTTATTATTGATTAGGTATTATCTTCATATTATTATCCTTGACTATCAATTAGTCGTATATTTCACACTTAATTATGTGTCTACTAATCAATATACATAGACACACAAAGTTCAGCTTGGTTGTTGCGTTACTGCCTTACGATATAAACTACCTCATAAAAAATTACTAGAATTGTCGTAGCATGTAAGAAATTATACTTAAATTACTACAATTGGTATAGTTTTTTAAAACTATGTTATGCAGTGAATTATTATCGATTTATTAAATTAATTATTAATTATACTATTAATTATTCTAATTATTATCATTGTATTATGATTATAGTAATTGTTATCATTCTCTGGTCAACATTATAATTAGTTATTATTATTTTGGATGCGTATATTATTGATTATTATTAATCATTCTCATTATTATATTATTTTATTATTATATTATTATTTAATTATTTAATTACATTTATTTTATTATTATTGATTATCACGATTGACCATCGGGTGCGATTATCTATAATTGATTATTAGGTTTCAGAATATTATTCATTGGAACATGGTCAACCAAGGTTACTGATTTGCCAGGGAATGACTTTATATTTTGGAGTACTGGGTTATATATCTATTTAATTATATTAATTATTATATTAGCATCTTATCTAATTATTTATTATTATTATTATTATTTATTAATAATATTGAACTTAGATTTATTGTTTCAATTAATTTTTTTTGCTTTGTTCTCCTATATAATTTATTCGAGCAATTATGAAGGAAATAAAGTATTGATCCTTGTTATGTAATTAATTATGTTAGGTTTTTGTTTCAAAATATTATCAGGATATGGATTACTGATTGGAATGCTTTTATTGATATTATTATTACTATTATTATTTTATTATTATTATTATTATTATTATTATTATTTTATTAATTATATAATTTAAACTACTGGAGCAATCTCGTTATTTTATTCATGTATTATTTATATAATTACTTCATCTCAGATTTAACATTGATTGGTTATTTGCCTGGGTGTCTAAGGGACGACACACCTGTCTACAATTAGATCGCCCCATTTCAGATACCAAGGAAATTACTTTCTGTCTTATATAAATAATTGGTATATTGAATTTGCAAAATGTTGGACTTTATTATATAAAACTGTATGTGATTTTTGTCATTAGATAATTAAACTGTAATTTGAATTTTTGAATAAAAATTGTGAATTTGAATTTTTTGATTTGTTATTAAGTTTAAGTTAATGTGTAGTACTAAATTTGTTATTATTATTATTATTATTATTATTATTTTATTTTATTATTATTATTATTATTATTATAAATTATTATTATATTATTATAAGTATAATAAGTTATTATTATATTATTATTATTATTATTATATTATTATTATATTATTATTATTGATTATTATTATTATTATTATTGTTATTATTATTATTATTATTATTGTTATTATTATTATTATTATTATTCTAATTATTATTCTTATTATTATTATAATTATTATTATTATTATTATTATTATTATTATTATTATTATTATTATTATTATTATTATTATTATTATTATTATTATTATTATTATTATTATTATTATTATTATAATTAAGTTTAAGTTAATATGTAGAAAGAAGAAAACACTCATTTTTTTCAATTCTTATATTATGTACCAATAATGTAAATATAAACCCGAGGAAGATCTTACTAGAGTTTTTTATACCAATAAATTAGAGGTTAAATGCCTGAGCGGCATATTATTTGCAAGACGCTTATGGAATAAAAGGCGCAGCAGGTGTTTGATGGAGTTACTCTTTATGCGCAGAGTTATCTGTTCTATTGTTGGGTAATAAACAGCTTTCTGAATCTATCTTCCCAATGTAGTTCTCTTTACAATCTAAGACTATATTATTCTATTATTTTATCAACCAATCTCTGTGTTTATTGGCCACTTTCTTTTCATTATATCATATTCTATATCTTTAAGTTTACGAGAGGAATGATGTCTGTCATTGGAGAGAAAATAATTTTAGTATTTTGAACCTATAAACTGATCAGTGTCTACATACCTATGATATTTCTTGGTTAGATTATTGCTAATTATTATTAAAAATCAATTTGATCACGGTCCACATACCTATAATATTTATTGGTTAGTTATATACTGGCAAGAGATGTCCCTTTCAGCTCCTAGAGTTTCCATACTAACAATCAATACAAACATATAATAATCAGAAAAGACTATCTAATACTATATAACCAACCTTATAGTGCATATATTTATTACAATATTAGATATATATCTATACATTAAAATATTTCTAAAGATGTTTTGTAGCGATACAACTTTTCTTAACCAGCGCGCTCCAGGTGCATAAAACCCCTTATTATTATCCGCGGTACAACAATTTCTTCGGCTGCTTCACTCCCGTAAGAAGCAAATCATACTATGTTGGACCCCCCCCCTCATGTGAGGGTAACTGGCAATGAAATCGCTGATTTAGAGTAGGCCAAAATGACCACTCTTCTTTCGGAGCTGTCCAGGTACCTCCCGGATTTGCCATTTGACAAGGCCGCCTCCATTCAACTGATTATTATTCTGCTCTCCGACAAGGCTTTTCGATCTTATTGTCAAAAGTGATGATGGACGAATGAGTCAGCGGCGAACGAAACAGAAATATAAATCCGAGCATATATAGGGGAGTGATCTTCCTCCCACCGATTGAAAGCGCTTACACCGAGGTGGATCTTGTACGCTCCCGCCACATCAATATCACTCAGCAGTCACTATATGTCACGGGACTCTCCTTCCATCTTTGCAAATTTTGCCGTCATCATACCCCACAATCTGTTAAGCCATATCTTCATTGATTGTCCCAAATTTGACCCCTTTCGCAGTCGTCATTTTCCTACTTTTTGGTTCATAACACATTTTAAAAGATTATCCCATATCTTATCTGAATCTTCCACTTTAGCAGTAACTCTATTTTCCTGTATCTTCAAGAAGTGAATATTCTTTACAATATTTGATTTTGTCATGTAATATTAGGACTATTAATAATAGTAAGGATATATTTTTTGTTTAGTTTTTATCTTATTTTGACTGAATATTTGGATTGGTGCGCTCATTCAAATTTTCCCCAACTATATTTAAAATATGATTATTAATCCAGGACCCACCCATGGAGTGATTATTTCAACCTACTTGTGTGGCCGCTTCTTTGTGAGCCGTGGTGGGTCCAGTGCAATGACTCAAAAAAAAACAAGAAAAAAAAACGCTATTTTCCTGTATAAAATGGAATTAATACTTTGTAAATATGTTATGTTTACCTAGCTGGGTATAGCAGGTAAATAATAATGATGATAATAATAATAATATATAATAATAATTAATAATAGATTAATAATTAATAATAATAATAATAAATAATAATAATATAGGATAATAATAATGCAATATATAATAATACATAATATAAATATTCATTAATGATTAATGATACGAATGACTAATGATCAATAATGAATAATAAATGAATTAATAATAAATAATAATAATAAATAATTAATAATATTAATAATAATTATATAATAATAATAATAAAATAATAATTAATAATAATAATAATGAATAATGATAATTGATAATAATTAATAATAATAATTAATGAATAATAATATAATAAAATAATAATAATAATAATAATAATAATAATATAATAATAATAATAATAATAAGTATTAATTAATAAAAAAATAAAAGTAATCAAGTAAGACCAACTAGGTAATAAATAGGATGATAATAAACAATACTAAGTCGATCGTCCCTTTTGCACACATCAATAATAATAATAATATATCTAGGAAATGGAAGATTGAATATCATCACAAATAAATAATAATAATTAACTCTCAAAATAATAGTAAGATCAATAAAATAATAATAATAATTAAGTGAAATAATCAAGTTAAAATAATAATATAATAATAATAGAAAGTAAATACATAATAATAGGAATGAAATGACATGATTTTATCCACAAATCGAGAATACCGATTAAATAGCAAATGAACATGTGCTACCATAATAAGATGCTATGTAAAATTAATAATAACTATATAATAAATAATCTGATAATAAATATGACCCAAATGCAAATTCATGCAGAAAGGATGATATAATGCTATATTCTTGACTTACAAATAATTCATGACATTTATTGGTCCTATTCACAACTCTCAAAATACTTTGGGGTTTACTCCATTATTATGTTACATATTTGTGGTTATAACCTATCGGTTTTTTTTCGACTAAGAAGTCTATTGTCGTGTAACAGGTTACAATTAATTTCGATTCTGAATAATGATGTTATATTAGTTTCTCATTTGTTTGAAATATATAACCAATCACAAACACTGGCTGACGTATATATAGGTGGTCATGCACATCAAAAAAACATGGCATCGTTAATATGCGTCGTCAATATCATGAATAATTAATCGTTACCTAACTTACTAACCACATATGTCCAATGCATTGAGTAATATAGAATACGTACTGGAAAACCAAATGTTAAATATATACCTAACGGATGACGGATCCTAATATACTAATACTGAATAATATAAATATAGAATGAAATTACCCTATTATGTCGGCGCACTCATCTTCTATGGATCTCATCTCAAGGATTATAGGGGTAAAAGGTAACGGTATTGTAAGTATCCTGATCACCATAAAGGCTAGCCTCTTAAGGGTAGCTCACGTATACGGGTATAAGCTGAGAATTTAAAGGTAATAATATGACGAAGCAATATTATATGACCCTCACCTATATATATACTCTAGTATATATATATGGTATTAAATATAATAATACTATATTATAATATACTCACATAAATTATAATAACAATATCAATAATACTTACGATAATAATATATAAATAATCACTATTATATCATATATAATATATTGTTATAACCGTGTAAATATAGCTAACTACTATCAATATGATCTGATAAATCAATTATATATTACTAGTACTATATTATGATATCCATTCATACATCTCCAACACATTTATAGAGATGCAGTATAGCTTCAGCACTAATATCTTAACGCCTCTTATACCTTATTCATCTTAGCTACTATGGCTTACAGATTAATTAAAGAGTCTCCTCACTATATATAGAATTAACTCAAGCACTATGGATAAGACGTATTACTTAATACGAATAACTTAAGGTAGTATATATTATCATAGTCACAAAAAGTCTCAGGTATGACTAATATATGATTATATACATTTTACATATAATTACAATACATTATAATCTAACAATAAATAATATATCATCATATAATATATATATATATATATATATATATAATATATTATAAATATATATATATATATATAATATACTTATACAATATATATTATTATAACACTCTATATCATATATATATATAGATATAATCGTATAGGTATTATATATACATATATATTATATATTAGTATTTATATATAAATATACCAAGTAAGTAATATATAAATATTTATTAAATATATATATATGACGTGGTATATGATACTGTATACTTATATATAGTCATAATTACATATAATTATTACTCGAATATATATAATATATATATATATAATATTATACAATTATTATATAAAAACTATAGTAACAATCATAGAATCATATACACTAACTAGTAACTATACTCCAATACATATACTTCATACTCTCATACCAATGTAATATGCGTACTAATACGATATATATGATTATACGTGTCATCTTACTATCAATCCTAATGAAATGTATATATCTCACTATAAAAATATATATTATAATATAAATCTAATATATATATAGATTAATAGTAGATTAATACTAATGAGTTATTACTAACTTATTATATATAATATAATTACTACCCATACTATATTAGTTCTAGTATTAGTTATATAACTGAACTAATATAGTTATAACTCTATTACAATAAAAAACTTAAGTATATATGTAGCGCTATATTAGATAGTATAATATCAATTAATACACGGTAGTATAAAACACCGTAAATATAATAACTATCATAAACATATATATATGAATATATATATATATACCTTAAATATATAACCAATGTGTATATATATAAATATATAATAGACTTAATAAATTGATATAGACAATATAATACAAATCCCAGTCAAAAGTAAATGCCCAGAAAGTATATATGAATCAAGATAATATAATGAACAAATCAAAGGTGATCTAATACCTTAATAATACAAGATTTATAAACTCTCAGAGAGCTTATCACTTTAAGCAATTAATAATAAGGCTAACTCATCACAATATCAAAAAAAAAATATTATTAGGCTCACTCATATCCTTAATTTGTGGTCTGGAATTTCTGCCTTATAGGTTCCACTCTTGTGCCAATCTAAAGCTGTTCCACTTCTTATTTGATTATGAAAACTCTGAAAAAAGCACGATGGTTCTTTATAAGAGAATCCTTTATAAAGTTGCTTGCAGTAATAAGTCTTAAATAACATTCTTGGTGACTTCAACGTTCGTCACGGTCAATGGCTTTCCTCAAGTTCTTACGACTGGTATCTTGAATATGTCTTACAATTCACTATTCATAATAATCTTGGGCGAATTTTGCGGTTCCCTACCATTATCACTGATTGTCTTGAAGATACCCTAACGTACTAAACCCTCTCTTTACTTCCAGTTCACTTATTAAGTACTGTTAACCTCTTTCCTCTTATATGGTCTTTAAATCACATTCTATTTCTGTGTACATCCAATATCTCTGTATATTTTTCTATCTCTTCATGTCACCGCATGAAAGGTTCCCGTTTGACAAGGAAAGATTTTAGGCTTATTTCGTGTGCTTGGAGCTCTAAGAAATGGAATATATATGGTCTGGCTTGCTGGTCGTAATTCTTTAATTTGCCTTGGGATGATTACTGCTTCAGCTGGAGTGCGAAATGCAAAACACTTATCAAAGATGATTTTTTTCTGGGATGGAAGAAAAACGTTAAGTTTTCCTTTCCTTCAGAAAATACTCATATTACTTGGTTTAACTCTGCTTCTTCTTTCGCGACTTGGGCTTAGTGAGTTGAATTTTCGAACACAAAACTCTAGAAACTCTACAATACAAAGTATACATGTCTAATTACATATTCGGTAAAAAAATACTTGATTCTCGTGCATAAAGTTGATCTCTACGTGAGACTTAAAGTTTTTACGTACAGTATACAGTAATCTTGCTGTCTCATCTTCTTCACGTTCCTTATTGTGCTTTACTATACTAAAAAAGTAAATTCTTATTTTACCTTTTTTCCCTTTCCATCCCCTTGTTTTTTCCGACAGCACCAGTGCTAATTTATCTACTAAATCTGAAATATTTGTCTATTTATCTACTAATAATCTGAAATATTTGCCTAAACCTTTTCTGCTAATTCCACTTTAGATGATTCTTGTGCTATGCCAATTTCACCCTCTCCCCCTTCATGCAGTTTATTTCTTGTAAAGATGTGATTTGTGATAATCTCTCAAGGGTACTTAACTTTAGTAAAAAGGCCGTCCTGCAGTTATATTACTTGTAAAGACTGTGAATTATGCTATAGATTCTCAAGACAAAGACTAAAAGTAAGAAGGCGTACGGTCTTGATGGAATCCTTCTTGGGATTCTTAAAACTTTAAATTTTTTTAGTGTGCACTATGCCTTGATAAACACTTTTGTTACTGCCTTTCAACTTCGATCTTTATATCCTTCCTGCCTAAAGCATATGCCCATTCAACATTTGCAGAAAAAAATGACTTTCTACAGAAAGAAAATTCCTAATCCAGAGTTCCTCATGGAATAGATTGGATACGATCTGAGATAAGATTAGAAGATTTAACATGTTCCAATTTTTGCTGTTTTAGGATAGATTAGAAAACTTTGGAAAGAAAACAGGATAAAGTTATAATTAACTTTCCAGGTTATTATCTCAGATCGTATCCAATCTATTCTATAAGGAACTCTGGATTAGGAATTTTCTTTCTCTTCTCCCTGACCCCTGACACTTCCTTCTTATTTTACTATTCAGCATTTAGGATTATCCTTTTGCTGAGAAGCTGGACTTAGCAAAAACCTTTGATAGTCTGAAACAAAGCTTTGAATTACAAATTTCGCTCTTTCTGATTATACCTTTCTCTGCGTAATCTTTTCTATGATCCTCTTTCCGGTCACTAAATAGCACCTGTTCTAAAGGGCCATCATTCTCTATATGAATTTATCAATTTAACTGTGTTTCCCAAAGTTAAGTTATGTTCTATTTTAAAAAAAGTAATAAAAAAAAATTAGTTAAGGTGGCAATTTAATAATTATTTTTAAAAGTAAATCTGGGGTTGGTCCACACATACATCTCTTTTTGAAAAGCTGGGTGGGGTCCATGACTACTCGACTTTTCAACTCGAATGCTCTCACTAACTCTCAACAATATCTTTCTGGCTGTCGAACTGATTTGGTGCATCACCCTCAACTGATCTGGTGCCTCATTCTCAACTGATCTGGTGCCCCACTCCCAACTGATATAGTGCCTCAACCTCAATTGATATGATGCCTTACTATCAACTGATCTAGTGCCTCACCCTCAACTGATCTAGTGCCTCACCCTCAACTGATCTCGTGCTTCATCCTCATCTGATCTGGTGCCTCACATCCAACTGATCTGGTGTCTCACTCCCAACTGATCTGATGCCTCAACCTCAACTGATATTGTGCCTCACAATTAACTGATCTGGTGCTACACCCTCAACTGATCTGGTGCATCACCCTTAACTGATCTAGTGTCTCACCACCCACTGGCCTGGTGCCTCACTCTCAACTGATCTGCTGCCTTACCCTCAACTGGTCCGGTGCCTCATCCTCAACTGATCTGGTGCCCCACTCCCAACTGATCTGGTGCCTCAACCTCAACTGATCTGGTGCCTCACCCTCAACTGATCTGATTCCTCACCCTCAACTGATCTGGTGCCTCACCCTCAACTGATCTCGTGCCTCATCCTCAACTGATCTACTGCCTCACTCCCAACTGATCTGGTATCTCACTCCCAACTGATCTGATGCCTCAACCTCAACTGATCTGGTGCCTCACCCTAACTGATCTTGTGCCTCACCCTCAACTGATCTGGTGTCTCACCCACCACTGGCCTGGTGCCTCACTCTCAAATGATCTGGTGCCTCTTCCTCAACTGATCTAGTGCCTAATCCTCAACTGATCAGGTGCCCCATTACCAACTGATCTAGGTGCCTCAACCTCAACTGATCTGGTGCCTCAGCCTCAACTGATTTGGTTCCTCAGCCTCAACTGATCTGGTGCCTCACCCTCAACTGATCTTGTGCCTCATCCTCAATTGATCTGGTGGCTCACTCCCAACTGATCTGGTGTCTCACTCCCAACTGATCTGGTGCCTCAACTTCAACTGATCTGGTGCCTCACCTCCCAACTGATCTGTGCCTCACCCTCAACTGATCTGGTGCTTCACCATCAACTGATCATGTGACCTCATCCTCAACTAATCTGGTGCCTCACTCCAAACTGATCTGGTATCTCACTCCCAACTGATCTGGTGCCTCAACCTCAACTAATATGGTGCCTCACCTCCAACTGATCTTGTGCCTCACCCTCAACTGATCTGGTGCCTCACCATCAATTGATCTGATGCCTCAACCAAGACTGATCTGGGGGTGCCTCACCTTCAACTGATCTAGTACATTACCCTCAACTAGTCTGGTGCCTTACCCACCTTATACTTTTACTATTACAACGGACTTTGGACTTCTAAACTCCCTAATCGCATGCCACCCACTATGAGGAGTTTCGTCCCTTCTCTGATACTCTCTGACACAATATTGGAATGCACATTCTTGAAAGTTGTTCTACTGCTAAAATATGGAACACTTTTTCTTTTTTAATTTTAACCACTTCTGGCAATTAATTCGATTTTGGAATTATTTTTTCCTATCTTTGGTGGGTTTTGTAAACTTTTATCCCAAGTAATATCAAAATATATAAATAAATAAATAAAAAATACAGCAGTTTTATAAAAGCACTTTAAAAACATTTAAAATAAAAAAAAAATATTTCTAATAAAAACATTTTCTTTTTGGACGCAAGTTAAATTGGTAAACCTTTTTAAACATAGACAAATATGTAGTAATCAGGGTTGTTTGGTTTAAACCAACTAAAAACCATTGTGTTTTGGTTATTATGGTTTTTTAGTCTTTTTCGCTTCTTCAAATAAAAAAGTAATTAAAAATTGCTTTAAATGAAAACAAATACCTGATACATCCTAATTTTTTATTTAGATAGTAAATAAATGAAAGAAAAACATGTTCCAGACTTTACCAGTAGAGTACATGGAAGATTGAGAATAGCAGTTAAGTCTGGGTCATAGAGTTGAGCGGAGAATGGATGAGACTCTCTGAAAATACGAGTCGTAGGAACTTCTCCTCAAATAAGGAGGTTTTACCCCCGTTTTTTTTGGGGGAAAAAACCTTTTGGGGGGGGGGAAATTTCAGAAAAATAACAATGTCAATTGTAACAACGTTTGAATAAGGAAAGTGATACATCAATTCGACGGCTAGAAAGATTGGAGAGAGAGAGAGTTAGAGTAGGAGGGATAAGGAATTGACAAGCCTTGACACACTTTATCAAGGAGGCAATAATGTGTAGACACCCAGACATGGTGATTCTTAATTCTATTAAGGGTGAACAAACGCCCTTATGTAGAGTAGCAACTGGGAGGTGAGAATTCCGAAGGCACCTTGGAACACCCCAATTCCTAGGAAAACTTGTTAGAAAGATATAATGTGATCCTTTTAATAAAGATCACGAGAAAAGAAAATATCAAGAAGAATAATAAGAACAGGAGAAGGTTAAGTTGCGTTTCCTAAAAAAGATATTATAGTTGCCATCAAAGGATTATGACAACTAGATAATGATGCTGAATTATTGAGGCATTGTAAACAACCATGTTGTTGTTTAACACAACTATAGGTATCAGCAAGATCAGAATTCTGTTGATTCAAGTCGTATCTCCTAAGCATCATTTATTTGCTGTTGAATTGAGTTATCTATCGTAAATTGGAAGGGAGTAATGGATGAGGATGGAATTAATCAGGGCCTAAGAATGAAGAAGAGACACAGCTAAACAGATAGATCCATTGACTGCCAAAAAAAAAAAAAAAAAAAAAGTGGGGATAGAACATAATTTTGAGACGAAAAAACCACTATGGAGTATGGATAGATTTAGAGGATAAAATGGTGGCTATCTACAATAGCAAGGCCATAAAACGACTGAACGAAGTTAAGAGAAGGTTACAAAGAGAAGGATAGAATACCGAAAGTGGGAAGTTTAAATATTAAAGCTTTGTAGCAGAGTTTGTCGAAAACCTTTTATATGTCTAGCGCCATAGAAAAAGATTCACCAAAATGCGGAAGAGC
>JABUQX010070457.1:0-2500 GCA_015478945.1 Trachelipus rathkii | reverse complement strand
CTCCTGAGACCCACTAGTTCTTTCAGAAAACATAAAAGAAAGTTTCAATGGCTTATAGTAACATCTAAATTTTATTTCTTTAGCGTTAGATTTGGACTTGATGTGATATTGAATTATTTTCTTTAACCTGATATTTTCATAATTAAATCTATCTATCGTTTGTGATCTGAAAAAGAAAGTCAAGCTATCCCTATTATCTTCTGCTTTTTCTTCGAGAATTTTCTTATTTATAAAAGTTCTAATGATTTTATCTAGCAGATATTGAGGAAAGTTATTATTAACAAGATTCTGTTTAATTTATTATTATTATTATTATTATTATTATTATTATTATTATTATTATTATTATTATTATTATTATTATTATTATTATTATTATTATTATTATTATTATTATTATTATTATTAATATTATTATATTATATTATATAAATATTAATTATAATATATAATTATAATAATCTCGAGAATATAGCATATATATTACTGCCATAAAACTTCTATTAATTATTATATATTAATTACTTAATATTATTCTGGAAAATATTCTGATTCAAATAAAGTAAGACCATATTATTATTAGATATTTTATTATCTCAAGATAGATTACATATACAGTTACTCATCAACTCTTCAGCAGACAAAATACATTATGACCAATTAATTATAATATGATCATTATTATAATTATTATATTGATTATTATTATAAGTATATTATTATTATTATTATATATTATTTATTATTATGATTAGTTATTATTATTATTAGTTATCATATTAATTATAATAACATATATTGCAGATAATATAATCCTAAATAATGAATTATCTATTCATTATTATTATAATCATTATTATTATTATTATATATTATTATTATTATATTTATTATATTATATTATTATTATTATTCATTATTATTATTATTATTATTTATTATTTTTATTATTATTATTATTATTATTATTATTATTAAAAATAATAATTTCTTGTCATTGTATTATTATTATTATTATTATTATTATTATTATTATTATTATTATTATTATTATTATTATTATTATTATTATTATTATTATTATTATTATTATTATTATTATTATTATTATTATTATTCCATTATTGTTATTATGTAATTATTATATTATTATTTATATTAATTACTATTATTATTATTATTCAATTATTATTATTATTATTATTATATTATTACTATTATTATTATTATTATTGTTATTATTATTATTATTATTATTATTATTATTATTATTATTATTATTATTATTATTATTATTATTATTATTTTTTATTATTATTATTATTACTTATTATTTTAACTATCAATAAATTTTTACAAGAGAAGAAAGTTTTTAACTTTTGGATAATTTTCTAAGTTTAATTTAATTAAAGCATGAAATTAGTTTCCATTCTTTCTTTATTGTTTATTTTAATGCAAATTTAGAGACTGAATTTATTTCACTTCCAAATTTACCACTCACATATTAAAATTATGATAAACAATCTTTTTACACACACATGACACAAACATACACGCTACACACTCCAAATATAAATACACATAAACACACACTCACACACACACACACAAACACTCACCTACACACGCTCATATATATATATAATAAGTTAAAAATACATCATAATATATATATATTATAATATATATTATATATATATATATATATATTATATATATATATATATATATATATAACTTATATAAGAATGTTTTGTTTACCAAGGCATATCGATAGTTGTGGCAATCCAGCGCTATGTATTTACTGTTTGAAATTCTCTAAGTTTACTGTAGCTTTGAAGTCATATAAACTTATATGCAAAATAACTTTAATTTTTGCCAGTCTCAAGCAGTTGCAATAATCTAATTTCATTCATTATCGAACTGAAATAATGAATGAGTGGAAATGTATTTCGCAAAATAAATTTAACAAGTTTTATTCTAATTTTCAGGTATATATATAATGACAAAATATTGATATAATATAATAATAATAAACCGGAAGAAACGGATAATGATGAACAAGAGAAGAAAGACCTTGAAGAAGGTTTAAATTTTTCAACATCCATTCCAAGAAACGTTTCAAGAAAAAGAATGGTAACAAAATAAAAGCACGACAAGTTTATAAAGTTTTATAATTTTTTTAAAATTTCTAATTGCTATTTAGTATTTCAACAAAAAATAAACAATGTGAAATAAAATTATTTGTTCAAAATTTGAAGGAAAGATGATACAAGGTTTTAAACTGCGTTGCTTCTAAATATTTAAAGTGAAGTCTTAAATGAATATCAACTTCAAAAAAGTTCAAATATTACATTAATTCTTGTGAGTGAAGTTGACAAATGGCTGTAAGAGACTGGGAACTCCATTCTACCATTTTTTTTCTTCCCACGAAAAGTTGCGACAAAATTAGAATTTATTAGCAACTAATGCCACATTGTAGTTAGGCGACAATTTCTCT
>JABUQX010070456.1:27500-43080 GCA_015478945.1 Trachelipus rathkii | reverse complement strand
ATGAACTCCCGTCAAGACGATTCACCAGGTTTTCACGCTGATCCATCCAACGTGGGTAAGATTTAATAATTATAACTAGGATGGTCCCGGATAGGAAAATTAGACCGGATAAGATCCTTTATTACCAACACTATTCAAAAAATTAGTCGCAAACCCCCAACCCCCACTAACAGGACAAATAATTAAACTTAACTTAAAATTTGTAAACCAACCAAGAAGATCCCCCCCCTCCATTCACTCCCTTAGGAAGATTGAATCATCTTAAAAAACTTAACAAGCCAAGCAGGACCCCGACCCGCCCAGTATATCAATAGTTCACCTCAAAAGTAACTAGTACTCCAATAATGCGCAGTCTAGTAGATACCTAAACAACAAATTAATTTATTATAGCTGTATGGCCAGATCACAACACTCTCTTCTAACCCACCCTATTTTGAAAGCAATCCATCATTATATTTAACTACCCAATATTAAGAGAACCAACCAATTAGTAATCTGAATGAAATAATCCAAGCTTTGTCTACAGAGCCTTAATATTGACATTACTTTCCACAAATTAATCAAAATATTTGAAAAATTTAAGCCTTCCTTAGAAGCCCCCCCCCCCCTTATCCATCTTATTCATACACAAAATGTTTTGACCAATAAATAATTACTTCGCCCCACCACACTATCACTATACTGATTCTAAATCCCAAATACACATTCTCAAGGTTTCAATCAAAACTCACCTCCCACCTCTCTCTTCTATATGTTAGTGATATCTGCCTTATAAACAGAGACTAATGGAACAAGCATTTCATACAGGTCTCCTAACATTTATTTAATAAGACAAAGTCTTAAAATACAAACGTAAGCCTCAAAGACCAAAAAATAATAGCAAAATTTATCCTTATCCCAGTTTACAGAGCTTATAAGTATCCAAGGACATCTCTATCTCTCTATCTATTCCCTATTAAATTTATATATGGTTCCAAATAGGAGCATCTTCTCACCTAAATAACTCTTTTTAAACATACTTTAATGCCTCTACCACTAGTTATCATGCAGTAGTTCATACCGTTCCCTCAGCGCCTACCTTCCCTCCTCCAGTTTAAAAGATTAATGGTTAGTGCTGATATTCTATCACAATCACAGTATTCAAAATCCCTTTCGTTAATACAATTATAGAGCACGCAGATATATCCTGTAACACACATAAATATATAATCTCCATGATTAAAATAAATGAGCTAACACTATATCTACATCAATCAGCTTAATATCTCTCTATCCACTATCGAAAGAGGATCTATAATTCACCACCACCAGCATATTCTCCTAAGTACAAACAATATATCTCCTCAGACAACAACCCAACAATCCTACGTTTAACTCACGACACTCAATTTATTAATATTCCGCGTCCTTCACATCAACAAGTCAATCATTTAAGAGCCATTCTAGGAAAATTTATAAATTATTATGCACTGTATCTATGGAAATCCAACTCTTGCCAAACATAGTATTTACTCTTTCTCCCTCTCTATCTTCATTCTCTATTACACTATTATCACTCTATATATTATTCGATTATTTATTTGTCTCTATTACCTTCTATATTACTTATTCATTATTACTTTCTACTTATATTATACTTACTATTGTCTTACTTTACTTACCATAATTCCGATATTCATCTTCGAGTTTGCGACTTAGAATTTATTCAGTATACTACACTTTGTGCTTCTTTCTCTCATTCTCTCCTCTCTTGTGGCTATAACACTTTTTACCTTCCACCTCCTCTTCTCTTCGCGTTCCGCGCCCGCCGGCACTGGCTGTTCTTAGTGCTGTATATAGCTGGAGGCTCATGCTAGCTTGGGGCGTGGTGCGCGGGGCTCACTATATCGGCGTTACGGGTACCGTAGGTACGTACTCGATCCTAGCTCAGCGTCACTACTAATTTACTGACTACTACCCCGCAGCTATATCCATACCTATACCTACCTGTATACACTATATCACTAGTATATGCGGTTCAGTAGTCGCGTGAGTACTTATTACTAGTATACCTATATACTAGCTATAATAGATATATATTACTACATACAGGGTGTTCTCAACGAGTTATGTTACAGCGATTTTATCACCGGTTTCGGATGTTTAAGTAGTGAAAAATAAGAGATGTAGAAATAAGTTCGACTGTGCATATTAATCCTCATTAAAACGAGATGGAAATATCGTTATCTCCTGCTCTATCTACAGAGTCGTCCTGAATACGAAAATCAGCCGAAACAGAATATGCAGAACTGTCGTACATGGGGATGACTATCATTTTTGTATGAGCATTCTGATGGAATGCAATAAAAGAAAAATGAGGGTGGGTCTTCCCAAGATGCTTGATTTGATGCCAGTTTCTTCGTTCCTATATCATTGTACCATAAGCTCTGGCAATACCCAACAATAGATGATTGCGTGATGATGTGGAAAGGTGAAGAAAACAAGGTGTATTTCAAGACAGCTCATAATATCGATACATGTTAATGTGTAATAACGTTGTAATAGGCATCATAACCATAACAACAAAATTTACACCTATTGAGATCTTATCAACAGATGGCAAGAAGGGAGATAGTGAACTGGCGCATGGTCATTTCAAACTTGTACCATACATATTACAAATGATTGATGTGCTGATATGGTACGGCCTCATTCCAAGCGAATAACATGCCTCAGCCGCTTTGGCGCCAGGTTTCATTGTGAGTATCCATAGTGGACAGGGATCGCCGGTTGATCCCCTCATGGCGTTTGCGTATTCGACGAGCGATCAGTCATCGTGCTAGGTACGGTGTCATTAAACCAGTGTAACACGGGATGTTTGAGAGTTCCTCCACAGAAAGTAGTCCAGTGTTGTTAGTCGGGTGAACGCGCAGGGCATGGAAATGGACCAGATCTTCCGATTTATCTTCCCGGAAAGGTTCTGTGCGAGTTAGGTCGTCACGTATAGCTGCATTATGTGCTGTTCACCCATCATGTTAGTAATATATTCTTTCGTTGTGTTCTTAAAGGTGTATCACTCAGGAGGTCAACAAGGACAGCCTGCAGGAAATGGAGGTAACGTTGTCCTGCCAAATTTCCCTCGAAGGACTAAGGCCCGATAATCCTACTATTGAGAGTATACCACACCAACGTTGACTGAGAATGAGACCTGATGATGGCTAGTGAATGTTATATGGGGGTTGTTTCCACCCCAATGTTTAAGTTCCACCTGTTATGAACATTACTGTTATTGTTAAAAGCGAGGATTCATCGGTCCATAAGGATTATTTCCAATAAGTCTGATACATTACCTTAGGAAGGCAATCAAATGACAGCCAGGAAATCCCAGCCCCCCCCTTTTTGGTCTCCACCGATTGTTGCCAACAAACCATTGCCACAATGTATGGCTATATGGATACATGTTGTATGCAACACAAATCCGTCGTATGGTTTCCTTCGAAATTCCCAAGACCGAACTAGCCTTCCGTAATGAAAGGACATTGGGATTTTCATGGGTGTATAGCAGAAAGTCCAGTTCGACGTCGAATGTACGACAGGACCCCCCTCCCGTATGTGATAAAGGGGTTGAACTATCGACCCTGTATCTTGAAACCGTCTTAAACTCTATGGACTGGCCATGTGGCTCTGGCGGTCGAGATGTGGGAATAACGCTATGTCCATGATTCTGCAGCAGCTCTGCGAGCATTCCTGTTTGCGTAATGTACACCTACAACATGTCACGCTTTTCGTCCTGCGTTTACTGGTCACGTGCATGTCCCAAATGTATGGCTCTGACTAAAACCACTCTGAAGTTATACGTTTCACTACACTTTATTACCCCATAATTTGTAGGGTTAAAACATAACCTTCATATGATGAGTGTTAAATATTTATACACGAGACACTCTCGGCAGCGTTGAACTTTGTGCAAATGTATACAATGTAAATCTAAAAGAGGTAGGCATTTAGGATAATAACTATTAATTCCTTTTTAATTTCTTTTATTTTTAAATACTATTGAATATGCCTATTGTATTTAACCTAATATTTCATATGACCCACGTTTCGGGGCTTTTTAGGCACATGGATGTCTACGATGACCTCTAGTTGTTATGGGGGAAACATGCATGGACAAACGAACAACCCCATTGATCTAATAATGTTATGAGAGAAAGAAGGCACCTTCATTTTTATGGTGGCATTTCACAGAAGCCATAAAAATAATCATCCCCATTCGACATTCGCAAGGTTTAGTGCGCGGGTGTCGAGATTACGTCGCAGGACACCAATTAACAATATCCCATCCTCCTTAATGAATTAAATAATCTAAACTTTATATTCAATTTAATATTTTTCAAAACTTAACATCCTTTAACGCTGATACACCCCTAAATAACTTCGTGAGACACCCTGCTATAATATATATTATATATATATATATATATATATATATATATATAATATACTTATATATATATATAGTATATATATATATATATATATAATATATATATATATATAATATATATATATATATATAATTATATATAATATATATACCGTATATTATATATATATATATATATATATATATATATATATATATATATATATATTATATATTATATTAAGTAAAAATTATATACTATAATCACCAACGCATACTATATATATATATATATATATAATATTATATTATATATTATATATATATAGTATATATAATAATATATATATATATATATATATATTATATATATATATTCAGAGGTGGGCATTCCGCAATTTAATTCCGCAATTGCGGAATACCAAAAGAAATTTGCTAATTGCGTTGCGATAATTTGAAAAAATGTTGCGGAATTGGCAGTTAGCGGAATGCCTATATTATTCCGCAATTTAATTCGCAATTAGAGGACGTGAGTAACCAGAAATTGGTAATATCAGTGGGAATGCCCAAATTTATAGTCCACAAATTTTTACACATTGGCCATCTTTGTACCTCTGACAGCAACACCGAAAATCGGTATTTTTTGCATTCGATATTTTATTAAAGGTTTTGTAAATACGAAACATTAAAAAACACTTAAAGCCTTAAATTCATGAATAGAAGTTTGAAATCAACAATTTATTCCTTTTGCTTTTATACAAATTTGCTTAAGCTTAATTATAATGAATATAATTTATGAAACGTGTCGCCACCATATTTCAGCTACAAAGCCCCGTACAATCCCCATAATTGCAGACCATGTGTTCCAAACTCGGTCAGAAGCAACATCGAAAAATTTTTCTTCCATGGATCTGGCGTTGAAGTGTCAGTCAGCAAACAAATATTTTTGTTATATTTAAACATAAAAAGATGAATAAAAAATAAATATAACATTATTATTATTATTGAACAGACGTTAAATAAGTATATATACTATATATATTATATATAATATATATATATATAATATAATATATATTATATATATATAATATATATATATATATATATATAATATATAATATATACATATATATTTTTTTTAAAATATATATATATATATATATATATATATATATATATATATATATATATATATATATATATATATATATATATATATATATATATATATTAATATATAGCTATATATACTATATATATATATTGATATATATATAATATATATATATATATATATAATATATATATATATATATATATATAGATATATAATATATAATATAATATATATATAATATATATATAATATATATATATAACCTTTTCAAATTTATTTTTGAATATTTCCCCCAACATGGAAAAACCTACTAGGATAAGTAATTTATCCGGTTATCAGCGCGGATACCGAATAGTTCAAAACTTGGCGGATAACCGGATAGTTTTGCGGATATCCGGGCCTATCCCTAATATAACATAGGCTATCCTCGCAATTAATAAGTAGGTAAACAAAGAACAATTACAGGAAAGTTCTTTGTGTTGAGTAGAGCGTCGAGTATTCGTTCTCATTCGCAACATGCTGTGGTTCAATCCCAGAATATGCAAATTTCTTTACCTTTTCCCTGTTAAGTTTTTTATATTTTATATTTATTTATTAATTTGTTATTTATATATTATAATAATAATACTTATATATATATATCATCTCTCTTTCCTCCCCCCTTTTTTTTTTTTTACTATATATATATATATATATATATTATAACATTTCTACCTCTCAAATCTAATGGCCCATCAAATTATAACTGAAAGGGCTGTCGATTTACATAAATCCTCCTAATTAGGAGAAAAACGACTTCGATGACCCCTCGACTAGAAGAGAAAAAAATACACCTTTATATTACTCTGAAACATATACATATAACATGCCTCCCTCACCCCCCACCCATTCGCCTGAACTCCCATTATAAAACACATTCATACTCAATTCTAAGAACGATCTTCGCATATCCAAATAGCCCATACCCCAACCTTCACGAAATACAACGAACAACTTTACACCTTAAAACACGTTTATGCATCCAGCCTCCACAATGGGCTCCACTCTCCTTCAAAAACTAATTAAATCAAAATAGGGCCCTTCCCACCACTCACAAATTATTTCTTCAAATATCACACAGTACAATCTTTTTGCTTACACCCGTGACGACGGGAACATCAACATAACTTCTCAAAGTATTTCTAACGGATCTTCCCACCCTGCTGTGGGGCACAAATCTCGAGGGGTGGTAGGCATGGTTGCTCTTGTGGCGAGTACAAGTAATAAGATAATATATAATACTGTATTAATATATATATAAAATATATATATTATTATAATATCTTATATACTATATATATATAAAAAAATATATATATATTATATATATAAATATACTAGATATTATAAATATAATATAAGATAAATAGATTATATATATACTATATATATATAATATATTTGGCGTTAATCCACTTGCGAGCGAAAAATTGTTGAAAACTAATAAATTGCAGTAATAAAGATACCAATTTTAACATCCAAGGATGAAAAAGAAGAGTGAAACCAAAACGATTTCGCAACCAATGTCAGGGCACCATAGAAGAGCAAGAGATTATTAATTATTATTATATTATTATTATTATTATATATTATTATTATTATTATTATGATTAACTTATTGTTATTGTTATTGTATTGTTATTTATATTATTATTATATTATTATTAGTATATTATTATGATTATGTATGTATTATTTAGATGATAGGTATAAGGAGATGATGAGAGTGAGAGGAGGATGGAGAGGATGGTGAGAGAGAAAGGCGAAAAAGAATAACGGCGAATAAAAAGGCGTGAAGGCGCGTACGAAAGCCCCCCGCGAAGAGAACGAAAACGGAGCCGACAGCGGAGAAGAAGACAAGGACGAAGAAACCGACGAACGACGGCGGCCACAAAACGGCGGGTTCCGAACGCAAAGAGGGGAAAAGACAAATGGAGAGGGGGCGCAAGGTACACAAAACGACAGAGGGCAACGAAAGACACCCAAAGAAAAGCGCGGACAAACGCTGGCCCAAAAGTGCAAGGAGGGTAGCTGCAGTTACGCGACTGGCAACGCCAAAAGAAGAAAAAAGAGGCCCGAGGGCGGTACAAGGGAGGGGGGCACGGACAAAGGAAAAAAACGACAAAAAAAGAGCAGAACAAAACGCAATGTAACAAAATACCGACGGCCGCAAGGGGGCCAAGAGAAAACAACAGACAGAAGCAAGAATGACGAAGAACGGAAGATAGAGAGAGAGAGAAGAGAAGAAGAGAGAGAAGAAGTAGAAGAAAGATAATGGGGAAGGCGGAATAAGAGTAGAGAGGAAGAGAAGAAAACCGGATAGAGAGAGAGGAGAAGAGAGAGAAAGAAGAAGAGAAGAAGAGAGAAAGAAGAGGAGAGAAGAGAAGAGAAGAGAGAGAGAGAGAAGAGAAGAGAGAGAAAAAAGAAGAGAAAGAGAGAGAAGAAGAGAAAGAGAGAAAGAGAAAAGAGAAGAAGAAGAAGAAGAAGAGAGAAGAGAGAAAAAGAGAAAAGAGAGAAGAAGAAGACACAGATCCGAGCAGGGGGCACGAAGGGTGAAAAAATAAGTCAAAGAAAATAAAAGAGAATGCAAGAAAGAAATATACGGCAAAGAGAAGAAAAAAAAGAAAGATAGAAAAGAAAAAAAAGAAAAAAAAGAAAAACCACCAGAAAACCAACCGAAAAAATAGCATAAAAACCCAAAATAAACAAAAAAAAAAAAAAACAAGCAAATGACAAGAAAAAAAAAAAGAAAGCAAAAACAAAAAACCAAGAAAAAACAAACCAAAAAAAAGAACCAAACAACACAACACACAAAAAAACACAAAACAAAAAAAACAAAACCAGCCAACACCAGAAAGAAAAAAAAGACACAGAAAACAAGCCACAACCCAAAACAAAAGAAAAAAAACGAAAACCCACAACAAAACAAACGAAGCAACCAAAAAAAACACAAAAAACAACAAAAAACAACAACAAAAACAACAACAAAAACCAAACCAAACAAAACACACGACAACCAAACCAACCCAAAACTACAACATCCCAGCACACAACACCCACGGAAAAACAAAAAACAAAACATAAAAAATCAAACAAACAAAGAACCACCCCAACAAGAACCGCCAAACAAGAAAAAAAACACCAATTAGAAAACAAGGCGTGGTTTGCAACAGAAGACATTCTCAACGAAAAAACAAAAAAAAAAAAAAACAAAAAAAAAAAAAAAAAAAAAAAAAAAAAAAAAAAAAAAAAAAAAAAAAAAAAAAAAAAAAAAAAAAAAAAAAAAAAAAAAAAAAAAAAAAAAAAAATAATATCAAAAAATAAAAAAAAAAAAAAAAAAAAAAAAATAATTTATATACCTTTTTAAAAATAAAAAAATAAAAAATAAAAAAAAACAAAGATACAAAGGAAAAATAATTAGAGAGAGTAAACAATGAAAACTTAAACGGGAAGGTAAATAGAAATTTGGCCTCCTCAATGAATAAGTCGAAACCACCGCACTGTTGCGACATGAAAACAGAATAATTACCCGCAACGTCAATCTACCACAACAAGAACTTATTATTGGTTCTTTGTTTACACCAACTTAGTAATAATTGCGAGGATAGCTATGTTATACATTAGGGATTAGGCCGGTATCCAGGCAAAAACTATCCGGTATCCGGCCCAAGTTTTTGACATCGGTATCCGGCCCTGATAACGGCATAATTACTATCCTAGATAGGTATTTTTCCATGTTGGGGGAAATATTCAAAATAATTTGAAAATATATATATTTACTATATAATTATATATATATAATATATAATATATTATAATATAGTCCATGTGTTTTTTATATCTATAGAAATATATAGAAAATAGAAATATATATTATATAATATTATATAGTATATATATATAATATAGCTAATATATATATTATATATATATAGTAGTATATATATAAATATATATATATATATATATATATATAATATATATATATATATAATATATATTATATATATATATAATATATATATATAATATATATATATAACTTATATATATAATATATATTATTAATATATATATATATATATAATATATATATATATAATATATAATATATTATATAAATTAATTAAAAAATTTATTTTAAAACTTATTTAACTACTACACCTTGGGTACCAATGTTATATTATTTAATTCATCATTTATGTTTTTACTGTTACAATAATATATATATATATTGAGATTTTCGATGTGAGGTACCAATGTATATAATTATTTATCATCATTTATGATCTTACTTACAAACATTTTATACTTGAAATGTGGGTGGGACACATTTCAATAAATTATTCTTATAACATTTAAGCTAAGAAAATTTGTATTAAAAGAAAAGGAATAAATTGTTGATTTCAAACTTTTATTCATGGCCATTTTAGGCCTATTGTGTTTGTTAAATATTACATATTTACAAAACTTTTGAATAAAATACTGAATTGGCAAAAACATACAAAATTTTTCGTGTTGCTGTCAGAGGTACAAAGATGGCCAATGTGTAAAAATTTGTGGACTATAAATTTTGGCATCCCACTGAAATTCCACAATTTTTTTTTGGTAGGGTCCTCTAATGCGGAATTAAAGTTGTTGGGATATAAGGCATTCCGCTAAAACTGCAATATACCGCAACATTTTTCAAATTATCGCAATCGCAATTTATTTTGGTATTTTTGGTATTCCGCCAATTGCGGACTTAAATTGCGGAATGCCACTTCTTTATATTAATAGTAATATATATACTATATATATATATATATATATATATATATATATATATATATATATAATATTATATAATATATATATATATATATATATATATAATATATATTATATATATATATATATATATATTATAAATATATAATATTATATATATTTATATATATATATATATATACGATTATATATATATATATAATAGATTATATTATATATATATTATTATATATATATAACTATATAATATATATTAAGAACTATAATATATATATATATTTATATATAATATATTATAATATATATAATATAAATATAAGATATATATAATATATATATATACAGCGGTGTCTCACGGTTATGTTACTAGCGGTGTAATCACCGTACAGGATGGTTTAAGTTTGAAAATTATGTATTGAATATAAGTATCGATTATTTAATTCATTAGGGAGGATGATATGTTACTTTGGTGTCTGCGCACGCGCATATACGAACACCGCGCACAAACATGCGAATGGCGAATTGGATGATATATTTTTATGGCTTCTGTGAATGCACCATAAAAAAAATGAGGATAGCTCTTTCTCTCAACATTATTTTTGATATGGTTGTTCGTTTCCACGCAATGTACCCATTAACAACTAGACGTCATCCGTAGACATCATTTGCCTACAAAAAGCCGAAACCTGTCAATATGAAATAATTAGGTTAAATACAATAGGCATATCCAAATAGTATTTAAAAATATCGAAACAGCTAACACAAAGGAAATAAATTAAAATACCTAATGCCTACCCTTTTAGATTACATTGATATGTACTATGTAGCCTAAAAAATACGGCCATGTGAATGTGTACAACCAACTAACAGCATCATTATGAAGGTTATGTTATAACTACAAAATTATATGGTAATTAAAGTGTAGTGAACGTATACACTTCAGAGGGTTTGTTTAGTCAGAGCCATACATTTGGAAAATGCCACCGTGACGAGTATACGCAGGACGAAAAGCGGACATGTTGTAGGTGTACATTAACGCAAAAACAGGAATGCTCGCAGAGCTGCTGCAGAATATGGACAACGCTATCTATCCACATCGACGACCCCCGAGCCACATGGCATTCCATAGAGTTTACAGACGGTTTCAAGAACAGGGTCGATAGTCAACCCCCTTACTACATACGGGAGGGGGGTCTCGCTGTTCCGTACATTCGACGGTCGAACTGGACGTTCTGCTATACACCATGAAAATCCAACGTCCTCATTACGGGACGGCTAGTTCGGTCTTGGGAATATCGAAGGAACCATACGACGGATTCGTGTTGCATACAATGTATCCATATAGGCCATACAATGTGCATGGTTTGCATCGTGGAGACCAAAAGGAGGGGGGGCTGGGATTCCTGGCTGTCATTGATTGCCTTCTAATGGATGTAGTCAGACTATTGGAAAAATCCTTTGGACACGATGAATCTCGCTTTACAATAACAGTATGTATAAACAGGTGGAACTTAAAGGACATTGGTGGGAAACAAACCCCCAGTATAGAACATTCACTAGGCCATCACCAGGCTATACTCGGTACAACGTTTGGTGTGGATTATGACTTCAATAGTAGGGTATTATCGGGCCTTAGTTCTTGAGGGAAATTTGGCAAGGACAACGTTACCTCCATTTCCTGCAGACTGTCCTTGTTGAACCTCCTGAGTGATACACCTTTAAGAACACAAAGAAGAATATATTACTAACATGATGGGTGACCAGCACATAATGCAGCTATAGTGACGACCTACCTCGGACAGAACCTTCGGAAGATAGATCGAAGATTGCGGTCCGATTCCATGCCTGCGCGTCACCTGACTTGAATCACCACTGGACTACTTTTGTGAGGTATCTCAAAACATTTTACCGTGCTACACTGGGTAATTACGCCAGTAACCTAGCCCGATGATCTTCGATCGTACGGAATAACCAACGCATGTTAGGGGAATCAACCCGCGTTCACTTGTCATTGGTATAAAACAATGAAACCTGCGCCAGAGGCTGAGCATGTATTCGCTTGCGGAATGGAGCGTCTTCGAACAACATTTGAAAATACTGTATGTACAAGTTTAAATGACCTGGCGTTCTTCTCCCACTTCTTGCATGCTGTTGATAAGATTCATAGGTGTAAATTTGTTTGTTATGTTATGGACTAATAACAACGTTTCTTACATTTCGATGTATTAACGATATTATGAGCTGCTGACATACCATTGTAATCTTCAACCTTTTTCACATTCACGTTTAAGACTATTGTTGGTAACATTGACGCGTTATGCCGGTACATTGTGTGAACGAAGAACTGCATCAAAAAATGATCTTGAGGAAGAGCCCACCTCATTTTTTTTATGTGCATTTCACAGAAGCATCAAAAAATATATCATCCCCATTCGACATTCGCATATTTGTTCGCGGTTTTCGTATGGAGCGTGCGCTAGAAGACCAACAGTAAACATATTCCAATCCTCCGTAATGAATTAAATAATCGACTTATATTCATACACATTATTCATACTTAAACATCTCCGAACGGTTGATAAATCGCTGTAAACATAAACTCGGAGACACCCTGTAGTATATATATATGTATAAAATAATATATATATATATATATATATATATATTATATACTATATATATATATATATACTAGTATATAATATAATACTAAATAATATAATAATATATATATATATATATAATATATAACCGGGGGTTAAATGCGTATAGCACAGTAACTCCACCATATTTTCTGAAAAACATTCTAGTCCAAAATCAAATATCGATATGTATATATAATTTAATATTAATATTAAGAATAATATATTAACTAATAATAATAACATAATATAATAAGTATATAAATATAATATACCGAAACTAGAATATATAGACCATATATACATATCGAATATGATACTGATATATATAATTATATTTTCAGAAAATATGTTTAGTCCTGTGCTATACCTTTACCTATATATATATATACATAATACATATAGTATATATATATATATTTTATATATATATCAATATATATTATATAATTATAATAAATATATATATATTTATGATATATATATATAACAGACTGCCGGATATCCGGTATCCGGCTATCCGGCTAATTCACTATCCGGCCCATCCCTAGTTATAATTACTTAAAATCTTACAAACGTTGGATGGACAGGGTGAAAACCTGGTGATATCGTCTTGACGGGAGTTCATTCGCTTAAAACTGTTCTTGAATCTAACTTTTTTGGGTTAGAGGATGGCTCAGTGGTAGAGCTTCGAGTATATTGTTCTCAGTCGCAACATGCGGTGGTTCGCCCCTAGAGGAGGCAAGTTTTCTTTACCTTCCCGTAATAATTCTTTGTTTACCTATTTATTAATTGCGGTATAGCAATGTTAAATGAAATTTAAAATCTACGGAACGAAGGAAGGACAGGGTGAAAAACCTGTGATATCGTCTTGGACGGGGAGTTCGCTTCGCTTAAAACTGTCTTGGATCTACTTTTTTTGAGTTTAGAGGATGTTTGTATATCGTGTTCTCCCAGTCGCAACATGCGGTGTTCGCCCTAGCAGGAGGCAGTTTTCTTACCTTCCCGTAATAATTCTTTGTTTACCTATTTATTAATTGTTCCATACTGTAAATAAATGCAAATAAAAATAACTATTATTATTATTATTATTATTATTATTATTATTATTATTATTATTATTATTATTATTATTATTATTATTGTGAAAAATATTTTCCGTAATTAGCAGCTTATTTTCTTTAGATTGTCTCACTATTCGGTTCATTACCTTAATTCAATCCTCAGATTATACTCTTTTCAATTCGATATCCATGCTCGTACCTCTTGATAACGATGTGCATTTTTATAATACGATTATGGATTATATAAAAGGCTCAAGACTATAATTCTACTCGCGCATACTTAAGCATAATTGAAATTTACATAATATTAGGATTAAAGTTTAGTGCTCTATGTGATAATAAAACATCAATTTATTCTAGCCTTTTATCATGTGACGATATATGAGAGAGTTCTTATTTATCTACTTTTACATATCGTATATTATGAGTATATACTTCAGTCATTGTCAATATAATAATACTTCTACTCATACTTATATATAATATATATATAATATATATAAGTATATCACTTAGTTGTTATTTATATATATATATTAATATATAACTTATTATATATATATATATTATTAAGGATTACCATGAGTATACAAGATTCTACATTAGACTCATAAAGGTATATTAATCCTCCCTAAATAGCGTTGATGATAGTAAACAATTATTGCGATTATAGTATATTATGCCAGGTCCCCAACATCCTCATCCACGCCGAGTCATCATTGCGACATTTAAGGTTACATATGATCCGACTATCTCGGCGGCTTGCCCTAGCGTATTTGCGTCTGATATTTATGTCGTAGATCTTGAAAGATATATAATAATATGTATATATCAAATAATAACAATACTTAAGGAATGAATTCTGAACGCAAACTTTAAATTGATGCAGAATAACATGTGACTGGTACTCTCGAGATCATATTGTAAGTTTTTTGCATGATTCTGCTATTCTATATACAGACAGCGTAAAATTCCTATGAGATCCTCGAGTCAACAGAGATCAACATGCGGATAGAGATGCCAATAAAACATTCCACGCCGCAGCCCAGAGGCTTCTGTACCGAATTAATGAGTTGATTTAATCTCAATCTCTAGAAAGAGCATTTGATACCCATCTTCATAATGAAAATGATGGACGGATATTAAAAAGAATGAAGAGATGTTATAAAAATTAGTAGCCTACTAAAAACTCTTTGGTTCTGAGTGTGATTATACATATCATATTTATCCCTTCATACTTATTGCTAGCTTACTTTTATGCCCTCCTTTATAAAGTCTAGTTTTTTTGTAAGCACAATATTAGATGGAGCACAGTTATAATATCAATCTTACTGGATAGTGTTGCTAGCTGGTGAAAAAACTTCAATAGCCGAACAGTTATATTCATAATAAAAAATGATTTTTTTTTTCAACCCCCCTATTGAGACAAGGAAAAAAAAAAACCAAACGAACAAAATCTACAGAACCCAAAACACCTTCACAAGTTTAAATTCAAAAACAGTTCACTGGAAGATATTATTTACAGGCTCAGTAGTGATGA
>JABUQX010070456.1:10000-15000 GCA_015478945.1 Trachelipus rathkii | reverse complement strand
CCGTGGTGAGCATGAAATTGGGACTCTACGTTCAATCCAACGATTATGATACGTACCGCAGTAGGAGGTTTCAGTTGTCCAGTTTCACTGAATCTCCGAAGGACGATGGAGAAGGTCATGTGATGAGGATGTATGTCTTCTTTTCGGATATGTTTTCGCGATACATTCTTCCTGCCTCACGCAAATTCCCGTTCGCTCGTCCATACGTAAATAACATGTCTGCCTGTTCACAGAATGAATATCAAACCATCGTCACAGTACCAATGAAATTGTTATAACATAAAACGTACAAGTCTTTCCACGGATAGCTTATGCTTGCTATGATCGTTACAGACTGTGAACCGTCTTCGGCACCAATTTGCCAGTCATTCTAAAGTGATGTCAAACGTTTCAGTGAAATATTTGTTGTACACCATTTACCAAGGGTTCCAATAATTGCCATGTACCACATATTCTTCCACGGGTAGTTATTTGAGCTATACCTCTTTTTTTTCTTGCATTTCCTGACCTATGTGCGTGTAACGAATATTTTCACACTTACTGTGTTTCATAAATATATCAGAAATGGTCGGTATAGCTTAATAATCCATCCATATATATATATTATATATATATATATATATATATAATAATAATATATATATATATATATATATATAATATATATATATATATTATTATATTATAGATATCTTTTATATAATATATATATATATATATATATTGCGATTTATTATGCCCAGCATCTTATAAGCTTTATTTCCTTGCTTCCAAACACTGATTAGCTACTTTCAAATTACTGCTTATAATCATAGCTAAATCTTTTTGTTGGTCCACAGACTCAAGCAGCCAATCCCCATCATATCGTAGTTAAAACTTTTTTTGAGTAACCTAGGTGGAAGAACCTTAACTTTTTACTATAAAATTCATTTGCCACTTATCTGCCCCCAAGAAGTTTATCAAGATCATTTTTGAATCTTTTACATCCTTCACTATTTCCAACTGAAGAGATGGCCACTTTAGATATCATCTGCAAACTAGAAACCTGCGTTTAAGGCACCCATGGTACTAATCAATATATCATATATAAATTAGAATATAATATAATATTATATATATATATATAATATATAATATAGATAATATATATATATATTATAATATAATATATATAATATATATTAATTTATATATTATATATAATATATATATATATATATATATTATGAGAAACAATAGAGTTCCCCAGCACTGAACCCGTATGGGACACCACTCTTCACTATTTCCCAGTGGATGACTTATTGCCATTTAAGTTGCAACCCACTGGTTTCTATTCCACAACCACTCTATTAATCCAAACCAGTGTACCACCTCCACCCTATCCATATTGCAATAACTTCTCATCAGCCTTAAATGTGGGGACCCTTATCAAAAGCTTTTGCTAAAGTCTAAATATAAAATATCAACTGGATCTCCTCAATGCAGGCCAGTAATGTATTCCCATAAATTCTAAAAGGTTTGTCTGACATGACCTACCCTTTCTGAATCCGTGCTGGGATTCATACAATACCTTGTTATCTTCTAAATATTTCTCTATATGACCTTTCAGTAACTTTACAACCAGAGATGTTAAGCTAACTGGCCAATAATTCCCCAAATCTTCCTTACTACCTTTCTTATAAATAGGCACAACATATGCTGTTTTCCAGTCATCTGGTACCTAAGTTAAGAATGTTTTCTGTAGAAAGGCGATTTCTCAGAGGGGACATGATACAAGTCTACAAAATATTTACTATTTATTATAATATGGTGACCAATTAAAACTTCATCATAGTAGACCACGGACGGGAGATCAGGGGCACAGCAAGAAAATTAAGAAGAGCTCATGCCATCTTGATATAAAAAAAAATTCATACAGTAATAGGGTTGTTAATTTTTGGAATGGTTTATCACAGGAGGGTGTTGAGTGTGACTCGATTGCAACATTTAAGAAAGGATTGGATAGGTATGTGGATGGTTTGGGTATCATGTATATTTTGACTAAGCCAAATTGGCGGGTTTTTATTTACAGTAGTTACTAAGGTTAAACTGCGTGTTACGACTATAACAAAGTTATTAAAGATTGTAGTGTGGTTAGCATGTACTTTAGCTATAGTTTTTTCTTTTAGTTGTTGACTTTGTGTATACTATATGTTATTGACAGGCCCTAAGGTGCTTTGTGGATTTGCATGAGCATGTTTGGTGATTGTTTCTATCAGGCTGACTGGGGCAGTCCTCAATAGGCCCTGTGTTAAGATGTGAACGAGAAAGATACGAAAATATGTACTTATTAAAAATTAATTGATAAAGTAAGCCAAAACGTTGATTTTGCATGAGAAAGAAAACTGCTTTTAATGCTTCCGAGTGAAAGAATTCAAGGTATGGCACAAAATATAATTTTTTGGGGTTAAAATACGTTCCGTATTGGGTTTTGTTTTTTAATATAGGAGATTGTGCTACATAACAAAGCATATCTTAACCTGAACTTAGAGGGCAGTAAAACGCAACCTAACCTATATGGATCAACGATGCAGTAAATCATAACAACCTATATTGATCGACGGTGCAGCAAAATTCCGCCTAACCTACATGAATCAACTTTGCTGTAACACTGTTTCTCTGGTTTTCGGTAGAGAATTTTGGACTTCGAAAACATCCCGAGCGTCGCTGTGGCTCGGGCGCTGCCAAACGTAAGATTCTTAAAAAAGTACGATATTTATTAAATAATTACCTCTTTTATTATGGAATTTTTTTTATCCTGTTTATTCACAATGGAATTTATTGTTAGTATCACAAATAACAATGTATGAAAAAAAAAACATCTGCACCATAAAAAGGGTAAGGACCTATATATATATAATATATATATATATATATATATAATACTATATATATATTAATAAATAAATATATCATATATACTAATATATATATATATATATTATATTAAAAATATACTTTTTCAAATTAATTGGTCATCGGCAAAATTTCCATAGTCGTCATCGTCAAAATTTCTTAATCGTCCCATCAACACACCACACACACACACACACACACATATATATATATATAATATATATATATATATATATATATAATATATATATATATATATATTAATATATATATAATATTGGTGGGTATATATATATATATATATATACGTATATATATATACTTATATATATAATATATATTATATATATATATATTATATATATATATATAATATATATATATATATATATATATATATATATATTATATATATAATTATATATATAATATAAATATATATATATTAGTGATGGGACGATTATAAAATTTTGCCGATGACGATGACGGATTGACGATTGACGATTAGAAGCAAATTTTGCCGATACGATGACGATGAGCGATGACCGATGACGATTAATTGAAAAAAAACTATTTTAAAAATTCTCTCCTCTCTCTCTCTCTCTCTCTCTCTCTCTTCTATATATAATATATATATAGATATACTATATATATATTATATATATATATTATATATTATATATATATATATATATATATATATATATATATATATATTATATATATATATATATATATATATATATATATATAAATAAAGCTGTAGAAAGGTAGGTCAGGGGGTCCAACCTCCCGAAATTATTTTAGCGATAAAAATTTTTGATTCCTTAAGTCTCAATAATAATAATAATAATAATAATAATAATAATAATATAATATAATAATAATAATAATATAAATAATAATAAAATAATTAATAATAATAATAATAATAATAGCATAATAATAATAATCAATGAAAATGAAAGTATTTATTAATGGAAATGAGGAGACATGTTTTGTGGTCCGTAACGATTCTTAGGTCAAGTGGCTGTTCCTCATATATGTATAAAATATTTAGACCAGGACTTAAATGTAAGGTTTCCAAGGTTGCAGATGATAGCAAATTGGCTACCTCATAAAGAATAATGGCATGGATGTATAAAGATTTAAAAAGATAAGGAGGAAGCTGTATCGTTGATGGGATGAGCAGGTTCATTCCTTCTTTCAGCTAATTTTTTCTTCCTCATGCATTCCTTCTAAAAACTAAATCTTTCTATTCCTCATAATCCATGGCTTTCGATCGTGCTTATTCTCTGGCCATTCAGCTAGAGACAGTGCCTATCGGGTGTGGAAAAAATTCATCGTTCTCCTATCACTCTCGCTAATTTTCATTCAGCTAGAAATCGTGTGCAGGGATACTCTTCGACGAGCAAAGCTAGCTTTCATCAAAGGAAAGTGCGTAACCTCCTTCGTTCTCCTACTGACAAATCTTTTCATCTCTGGCAACTTCTGTTAAAATTCTGCCTTTTTCCTCCTCTTATCGATCTGATCCATTGTGTTTGCTAATCTAAAACTGAAAAGGCTAATCTCTTCGGCCCTCGCTCAACTATATTCTCTATGTCTCAATACTAGCACTTTCCCTCCCTCAGTGTGGAAGCTCTCACATATCCAACCGTATTCCGAAAAAAAAAGAAGGCCGCTCTGATCCTTCTACATAATCGCCCTGAGCTTCTCACTTGTATTCTATTCTAAGATCTTTAAACCCTTCTCAACTCACTCTTAGATCATCTGAAAACTCACTCCGATCGCCAGTACGGCTTCTCGTTGCCCGAAGTCTACTGGCGATAATACATTCCTATCTAAACGATTTATGGTTTTTCGCTCTAGGAACTACGGGGAGACTTGGTGGTGGCGCTTGACATATCTAAAGCATTTGACTGGGTATGCATGCGTCGCTGCTCTACAAAGCTCACCTTCTCTACGGTTTCCTCCTTCCGTTTGCTTACTTTTATTTAGCTTTCTTTCAAATCGCTCAATATCGGCCGTTGTTGATGGGGCGACTTCTTCTTCTTTCCTGCTTTAGTGGTACTTCTTTAGGGTCTGTCTTATCTCGTGCTCTATCC
>JABUQX010070456.1:0-5000 GCA_015478945.1 Trachelipus rathkii | reverse complement strand
TTGAAGTTTGACTTCTTGTTATTTTACTCTTGAAGAAAGAATCAAATAATCTTGTTATTCTTTTTTTGTTGAGACTTTAATTTAATTAATCTCTGATGATTGGAGGATGTTTTGTCGATTTTAGCAAGTTGCTTCCTGAGAGTCCATAAGAATTTTATTTACATTTTGAGACGTTTCATATCACAACACACACACACACTATTTATAAATTATTATTATATAATTATATATATATAATTATATATATATATATATATATATATATATATATATATATATATATATATATATATATATATTATATATATTATATATATATATATATATATATAAAAATATATATATATATAAAGTTGCATAGAGGGCGAAGAAATCAGGACACTTTTCAAAGAAGTTTATTTAAAGTAAAAGTTAGATAAATATGTATTGAACAAAAAATCGGTGGGAGAAATAAAAAATTCATAAAAAAAAAAAAAAATAAATCATTAAATTAAATTGTTTTTATATCGTAAATCAGGCAGTCTAAAAAATTTTTTTAAAATCTTTGTTTTTTATTGGGGAAACTCAAATAAAAAAATAATTATTAGTTTTATTTAAGTTATATATTATAAATAGTTCCATTGTAAATATATATGTTATATATATAATATATATATATATATATATAATATATATATATATATATATTATATATTCAAAGTCGTTTTATGATTTTAAAACTAACGAACATCCTAGAGTAGACCGCATAGATATCAGTAGTCGGGGTCTCTCGGCCTCTAGGTGAACGACGGAAAGAGGGCCATCCCCCACTATACTGACCTCCATCGGCTTCGAAGACCGCCTAATGAAATATATTTCCTTGAACTTCAATTTTTAGGGGGCTGGCCTAGGGGACGAGGAGGGACAAAGTTCCCCCCTGCGTCTACCCTATGGAGCCGAGAGACCCCGACTGACTATTGTTAGTTTTAAATCGTTTTAAAACGACTTTGGCATATATATATATATATATATATATATATATATATATATATATATATATATATATATATATATAATATATACTATATATATATTTATATATATATATATATATATATATATAATAATATATATTATGGCTATTTATAAGTGGTTGACTCCAGGAGCAAAAATCAATAATTAATATATCGTTATTTTAATAATTTTAGGGTAAATACATTAAATTTTGGGGTAACCTAACCTAAACTAACCTAACCTAACCTAACCTAACCTAACCTAACTTAACCTAGCGCAGTGGTCGGCAAACCGCGGCTCGCGAGCCACATGCGGCTCTTTGGCCCCTTGAGTGTGGCTCTTCCACAAAATTCCACGTGCAATTGAAATTTCGTGATGACTGGTTTTCTTACTTCTATTTTTACATACTTAGTTGGTGTTTATGTGTCTTTATCTTTAGGCGAGTGCTCTGAAGCGACTTAATGAGAAAACATTTCCAGAAAGATTAAATGTCAACTCGTATCGTCGAGTCGTATCTTTGCATCGTGTTCTACATTGCATTACTTCAGAGTGCCTGCCCCCACAATTAAGACTAGAATTGTAGTTAAATTACGAACCTCTATAGTTGGCAATTCCACCTGCCTCTGTCCAAAGCGCTTTGCTTCCACTCAAAGGTTCCCCCACCAGCCTTTCGGTTGGGGAGGAGCGCGCGCTTCATGAACGAGTTGAGTGAGCCAGTCAATCAACAGTCTCATTGGGCAGTTGTTAGTGCTAGTAGCGTCCACAAACCGCGCGCGTGTGACAAAAGTTCCTACTCGAATCATAAAGTTACCTGTATTTTTCCAACCAGCTGTAGATCCTACTGGTATTTTTATCATCAACCTAAGAATTGCAATTATTTTGTGTTTGTGGCTTTATTATTATTGTCATTTTGTAAGGAAGATAGTTTATTGTTATTATTCATTGGGATTAAAAATATATAAAATAATATAAATTTGTAAATAGAATAAGTAATGCTGTTCTATCTACGACAATTATAAAATGAAATATTTGTCTAGGTGCCCTGTTTGACATGGCTACAAAGAAGAAGCAAAGAAAAACGAAAGACGAAAACCATGAATTTAAAGTTGAATGAACCGAGACTTTCACGTTTATTCAAAGCTTAAATGGCCTTTTGACCTGTCTTGTTTGTAAGAAAAAATTGGCTCATAGCATGAAATCAAATTTGGAGAGACACTTACACTTTACAACTAAACACGTGTCATTCAGTACTAAATATCATGTCGGTGATGAAAGGAAAAAAAAAAAGTTTGAGGAAATTTAGAAAAGTAAAAAAAAAATCAAGTTTTGTATTTAATTTTTTTTTTTTTTTTTTTTTTTTTTACAGTCAACCACCACTCACGGGCCGAGCCCTTTTCAAGGAGGGGGCGGAAAATAAAACATTAAAGAAAAAAAAACCAACCCAATTCCCAGCCTAAGGAAAATCTCTCAGGTGAGCGCAGAGGTGGGCTTTAAAGAGAGGAAGATTAAATATAGTTGCAAAAACAGAGATACCTCGGAATGCCAAAGAACAGACAGTAGCAGGAAAGAAAGCAGGACACCACAAGAACAAGTCTGGGTTCTCAATACTCACGCAGAATTCGTGCAAGAGCAAGGCACCCCTTGATTGCGAGGGCGACGCAATGGAGGTGGCGAGTGGCCAACTCCCCTGAGCATCTACCGTTGTAGTACCTATAGAAAAGAGATAGTGCGCCAACGTCACGTCGCAGAGATAGAGGGTCAAGAGAGTTAGAAAGTAGGGGACAGTTTATTAATCTCTTAGCTTTAGACTCAACCCTATCCAATAGAAGGGTGGATCCGGAGCCCCCCCAAATGTGAGAACAGTACTCCATACAAGGGCGAATAAGGCCTTTATACAACTGGAGTAACTGTGCAGAGGAAAAAAAAAAAAAACTCCTCAAATAACAGAAAACTCCCAGTTTCTTTGATGCCACCTTATCAACCGTTGTAATTTTAGGTTTCCAAGACAATTTATTGTTTATGTTAAGACCAAAAATGTTTATGTTGTTCACAGGAGAGACGTTAGAGCCGTCGAAGGAAATAGGAAAGTTGGGAGGTGTTTTTGAAAGGAAGAGGTGTATAAGTTGAGTTTTTAAAAGAGTTGAAATTTTTATTGCTGAGACCCCACCGGAAATTGCTCCCAGATTAGCTAAATAATAAAATCGGAAAGCTTTGAAGCATGAGAGGCAACTCTAGAAGCAAAAGAGGGAGCAGGTTTGAAGTGAGTAGAAGAGTGGAGAGTCGAGTCATCGGCATAAGAGTAAACAGAGTTGGAAGTACAGATGAGGAGGTTTCGTTGATGAAAAGTAGGAATAAAGTTGAGATAGAACTGAACTTGCGGAACACACAATTAACAGGAAAAAGAGGAAGAGTCGCCTCATCATACGAGTGCTGAATATAGAGTGCGATTGCGAGAGAAAACAGACAAGGAGTAAGCAAAGAGAAGGAGGAAACCAAATGAAGGGAGCTTAGAGAGCAGTGACGCGTGCCAAACCGGATCAAAAGCTATTGGATATTGTCAGAGCCGCCACACGCAAGCACTCAAAATGCTTCCTTAAGGGCGGTGGAAGACCATAAATCAATAGGAAATTATTGTCACCAGTTGACCTCGAACGGCGAAAGCCATACTGATGATCTGAAAGAAGGAATGAGACTCCAGATGACCAGGAAATGAGAGTTAAAGAGAGTTTCAAAGATTTTAGATAGTTTTTGGGTTTGTCAAGAGATTGCTAAGAGATGAAAACCATATGCAGACGGAGAATACATATAAAGTTGTTTTATAAATACATCCGAAAAGCTATTTCGGGATTTTAAGAACAAAGGAGAGATATTCTAAAAAAAAATTAAAGAGTTATCATTGTCTGCTAAAACAGTGAAAGATAGAACACTCAAATTGTCTTCGAATATAACCAACCAGCAAGTCGAATATCTTAAATTGATTTCAACTTTATCAATAACAGTTGACGAGTCTTGCGACATAAATGATACAGCGCAAGTTTCACATTTTGTTCCATTTATTCAATCCAATCCTAAAAAAGAACTTTTAGGATTATTGCCACTCAAATGTCAAACACGTGGAGAGGATATAGCAAATTCTGTAATTGAGTGCATTGAAAAACATCATATTCCACTCGATAAAATTGTGTCAATTTCAACAGACTTGGCGAAAAGTATAACCGGCGTAAGAATCAGGTTTGTTGCTATTTTGAAAGAAAAAATTAATCACGAGATACTTACTTACCATTGCATCATTCATCAAGAAGCGCTTTGTTCGCAGATATTTCCAGAAGAAATTTGCAAAGTTATGGTAATGGTGATTAAGATTATCAATTAAATTATATCTAAAGCTCTTAGTTATCGCCAATTTAAAGAATTTTTAGTTGAAATGGAGAACGAATATGCAGATCTTCTTCTGCATAACAAAGTACGTTGATTATCAAGAGGAAACGTTTTGAAACGTTTCGCTTCCTTATTAACAGAAATTAAAGCATTTCTTCTTGTGAAGGGCGTTCACTATCCAGAACTAACGAATGATCAGTGGATCCAAGAAATTTATTTCATGGTAGAGGTTACGTCTCATCTAAATCAGCTTAAATCGTAAACTAGAGGGGAAAGGAAGCACAATTTTTTCGATGTTAGAAGAAGTTATTTCATTCGAAAATAAATTCTCTTTTTGCTCAAGATTTTGAAAGAGAAACTTTGATTCACTTTCCAAGCCTGTTGAAACATCGCCAAGAAAATAATTCTGATATTGACATTTGCTCTTTCAAAACAACACTTTTAAATATGAAGGAAGCATTTCTCAACAGGTTTCAGGAATTCAGATACAACAATGCTACGTTAGCATTTGTTAAAAAAAACTCTTAATGCTACTGTGGCAGAATTAAATTTTTCTCTTTTTAATATTGACATTGGCAACTTTGAAATGTAATTGCCTGATTTAAAAAACAAAGAATTGGGAATCTCGA